>JAKNSH010082525.1:0-11131 GCA_027790015.1 Cymbopogon flexuosus
TTACACTAACATACTACCAGTAAGACGTCTTCTTGTTGCCAACGGCTGAACGACGAAACATGCGACGATGTTAAGGTAATATTATGTAACGGAAGTGAAATAAATGAAAAATGTAACATGGATCATCATGCCTGCAAGCAGTAAGTCGCCCTCTCTCCCACACGGTGCACGCACATGTATGGATCTGCTTGCGTGTGCACTCACCTTTTACTATGAAGCCATCCTGCAGGTCCGATCCGAATCCATGCATTCTGAATTTCTGATGAGCCGGAAGCAGTAGCGCTGCTGGCATCGCACTCTATGGTACGTAACACGCCGGCGTTTCTTGGATGCTGCATCCATGTTTGCAAATCTCTATGCAGTCGGAAACACAGTCAGCGGCGACAGTGAGGTCCCGACGCACAGCATCAGCAGGACCAGCAGGATAAGGGCAGCTATGGTGGCCATCTTCGGCGCGGCGGCACGAAAAGCTGCCATTGAGATATACTAGCTAGGCAAGGTGAATGGATCAGAGCAGGTGAACGCGTTAAGCTCGAATGAGCCTGTCTGCGTGCAACTTAGTTTGATGATGAGGTTTGGGCCACGGATTAAAAAGGAAATCACACTTCTTCACGAAATCACACTTGTTCACAATGAGAAGTGTGATTTCTTTTTTTATCCGTGGTTGAATCTTGTAATAGTTTTTCTCGATCATACTAACTTCAAATGTGATGGTTTCTTTTTTATAATTTTTTCTAAAATCAAGCACTATCATTATGTTGAGTTCTTATTGCTACTAGTTTATTCAAAATTTTCATGTTTGACAAATTCAAAATTTGAATTTAAACAAACTACAAAATTTTGACAAACTAAATGACCTCACCTGAAAAAATATTGAATACCAAAGTTGTAGAACTCATCAAGATCTATAATTTTTATATAGGCCATTTTTTTTATTTCAGAATGTGGTAGTAAACATTAGTCACAAATTCATAAATCTCACACATAGATTATAAAACTAGATAAGAGATATGTCTATTTATAATTAATGTTTTGCTGACATTCACTACTGGAAACTTGAATACTTTCGTGGGTGATTAATTTTTCTGTGTGTTTTTTTCCATACACACGGAAAAATTCCAATTTTTCTGTGGGTTTCTTGATATACCGACAAAAAAATAAGAAAACCCATAGAATAATTGTATAATTTTTCTGTGCGTGATAATGAACACACGGAAAAATATACACCCACAAAAAAATAGACATTATTCTGTCGATTTTTGTAAAACTCACGGAAGAAAACCAAACCACTCACGGAAAAACTTACATTACTCTGTCGGTTTTTCTTAAACTCATGGAAAAAAATATACGCACAGAAAAAATAAGTTCCGCATTTTGAAAGGTCATTGGCGCCGTATGAAATATTATAAAAGAAAGCGAAAAATAATAATAAAAAACGAGAAACCCCCTAAATCCAATCCTCAAGCAGCCGCCACCCCCACACTCCCTATCCCAAACGCGCTGTGGCCCAATCAATTAGATTCAGGCAGCCCATTCCGGCCCAGTAAGGAGGTCAGAATATATAAGCAACTGAAACCCTAGTTCACTCTCTCGTAATCTCCCTTTATCCTAGCCGCACCGCTTTCACCACGGCGCTATCGCGCTCTCGCACGGCGCATCTCCAGGTCCACCTCCCTCCGACGCACTCCCTCTCCCTCACTCTTGCGCACCTCCACCATCCCTAAGCACGGCGGGCGGCGGCGGAGCATCTGCCTCCCGGAGCACGGCGACCCTCCCCCCCTCTCTCTCTCTCTGGCAGATCCGATGGCCCTCCCTCACTCGCGCACTCCCTCCATCCCTAAGCACAGCGGCCGGCGGCGGAGCACCTCCCTCCCGGAGCACGGCGACCCTCCCTCCCTCTCTCTCTGGCGGATCCGGTGGTCCTCCCTCTCAGCTCTCTGCCCCAATCGCGGATCTGGCGGGTACGGGCAATGAGGTCCCCGCGGCGGCGCTCCTCCTCCACCACTTGTTGGTAACTCCGGCGGCAACATGGGCGTCCGCGACAAGATCTAGAGGACTACGTCAAGGGCGAGCTCAGGAACCTCAGGCGCGAGGAGCTGCACGGGATGGATCGAGGAGGTGAAGTGGTTTATTCTTTTCTATTGTTAATTCAATCAATTTCAGTTGCGTGCTTCCTACTTGTGTCAATGCAATCTGGAGTGTTTGAAGATTAATTTGTTAGCAATTTCAGCCCGTGTAGCAATATACAATTAACTCAATACAGTTAGCACATCTGTAGGTACATGATTGGAATATTTGAGTATTAATTTGTTAGGAACATCTGATAATCGGTATGTTAAGAAACTCATGCATTCTATGTTTCAAAATATAGATCCTGCAGACCTACGGGACGGAAACAAGCATGGAGGTGCTATCTGAGAAGAGCATCCTAACTTGGGTGCCCATGGCAGCGTAACAGCAGGGAAGCACAGGGAAGCACCTTGCCTTTCTTGTCGATTGGCTGATAGATATAGCTTCGCTAGCATGTACAGAACATATATAGCAGTGCTTATCATCCTTTAGCATTTGTTGTTGTTCCACTAGACATGTCGTCATCGTGTGAACAATTAAACTAGGCAAACATTGGTGTATGCTACTTATAATGTTATAAGATCTGATGTGTTCTAATGGGACTACAATATGTCATGTGTCATGAGATTACTGTATGGACAATATGTATTTTATTATACTGTCGCTGTTACTATTTAATTTTTTTTCATGTCTTTCTTTTTTTTTTCTATGAGTACAACTAAACCGACAGAAAAATACATTTTTTGTGTGTTTATTTAATTTTTCTGTGTGGATTTTACACAGAAAATTTGTTTTTAATCTAGATGAAACTAATTTTTCTGTGTGTACAAACCCACAGTGTCCGTGAACCCATAGAAAAATTGAATTTTTCTGTCATTCTATTTCCGTGGGTAATTTTCTGTCGGTACACCGTCAGAAAAATATTTTTCCGTGGGTATATGTATTTTTCCGTGGGTTTTTGCACCCACGGAACAATTCGAGTTTCCAGTAGTGGATGTTGTTTCGTCATTTCTTATGTCTTTCGGATAGGCTCTACAAAGTTGAATCTTGTAGGTCGTGTCCAATAACTCTCTTCTTCTTTATGAAATAGCTATGGTTTCAGCCCTCGAATCTTAAGCAGTTATCACAATCGTAACCATCCATCATCCTCCACCACCGGCCACTAAGGATGCATGCAAAGGTTGTGCATTGTCTGTTTTTCATCGGTTATTTTGTGGCACCGTGCCACCGTGGGCATGCAGCGTCAAACAATATAAAAAGCAGCAGGAAGGCATGCAGCTTTGATCGCCCCTGTCATTCGAATGCCCCGCTAGGAATGGAACTACAAGCCCAACCAAAATGCTCCACTCGGCATTATTCATTAACCATGCAATTGCTTTGAATTGCCTTCTCCATTTATGTGCTGATATATATACACCAGCAAACCACGGTCACTCGTAGCTAAATGGCAAGGACACCATAGATTGAAGGCCCCAGGCAAGATGTCCGCCGCCCCCGCTGGCCACAGGCCGTTTCGTCTTCTCCGACAACGGTGAGCTGCAGAAGAGCGGTCGAGTCCACGTGCACCCACCGGCACCATGCAGCTCCATCTCCGGCAGCGCCGAGGTGCGGCTCCGTCAAATCCACACGTAGCTCCGTCTCCTGCCGGCAGTGAGCTGCGGGAGCGTATGAGGCGGTAAGGCCCTGCAGCCCCACGCGACGCACTACTGCTAGGCTACTACATCTCCACCTCGATCGTGTTCGGCACCCAGCGGCAGCAGCAGCTTGCATATATGTGGCGCTACAGACTGTGCGGCAGAATGAAGACACAGGTCTGTGAGAAGAGAAAAATGAATACAGGAAAAGGAAACCGATAAAGCCCATGGCTGTTTACTCTTCTATATATTATTCTTTTTTATTGATTTTGTTCTTGAGGGATATATAATTATATATGATCATAATTAATTCTCCAATCATCGCTACACGTGCTGTTGTTTCCAGTATTTTTGCGTGATAGTTCGAACACCTGTCCCACCTTTCATTGCATTTGGATCGGAGCAGCAGAAATAATTAATGCAGCTCAACTACATGACTAGCAAGTTACAAGAAGATGTCCAAATACATAGATAATTAGGTTTATTTTGACAAAACCAAACACGACACTATTGCTCCACAACACAGCGTTTAACAGCAAGAAACCGGTGTTGCTACAGGGGAGCGGCATCTTTGAAAGTTGCATCACCTATATCCCTGAATTTAGAGGTTTTGTAATCTTCGGTTCTACCCACTTTTCTATCACATTCTTATATTTTTTGTTCCTATATGTTTTTATATATTTCTGTGTTCCAAGGGCCTTAGCTATAAATTTTACTTATGTTCATACTAGCAAAAATGCCCGTGCGTTGCAACGGGGTACACAGTTTATTGCATAGTCACTTGTACAACTTGTGACTCAAATTTTAATGGGTGGTTAGACTAATCATTTATGTAACAGATAAATCGGTGGATATCATTTTATTGTGAGAGAAAAACAATATATCATGATTAATGTACAAGGCTAATAAGTTCAATCGAACGTCATGTGTTTCAATTCGTCCTACATCGATCATATTTTTAATTCATCTCATGATTAAATTCTATGGGCTATGATTAAAAGCTAAGCCATCATAGTACATCTCGTTTGTATAAAAAAGAATAAAAGGTCTGCTTGGTTCATATCCAAAATTTGCCCCGCAAAAAACTTGCCAAACTCTCACATATAGTTGCCAAATCCATAGCAACTTTTTTTTTGCCTTTTGGTTTGCCAAATCTTTGGCAAGGCAAATTTTAGAAGTGAAATAAGCAAAACCATAATACAATGTTAGATGAGACTATCAAGCCATAAAGAAAATAAAACAAAAAAACATTCATTTTGTACTTTTACTCCACTGAGGAGGCGACCATGACTCTATGAGGTAGACAGAGAGTTCGGTCCTAAACGTTGGTCATGTCATTAAAAATACATATGTGACAACCTATTAAGTATAGATGAAAATCATGTGAAAGCAATAGTATATTTTTCGTATTCTTTCAACTATATGAGAGGCGGATGCTGCTGTAACCTCCTAAAACTTGTATTGTTACTATATTTAGTTTTAATGCATTTCAGTAGGAGCCTGTGGCTCCTCTTGTTTCTTCAAAAAATATGAGAGGCGGATCCTATGTTGGAGTCCTGACGTGTTTGCTGTGTGCCTGCGTTGGAGTCCTGATGCATTTGGTAATTGACGCGGTTAGTATTTTTTTCCGTGTTTTATGGTTTACACAGGAAGCATGCATATAGATTTGTACTCCTACTATTAAGGGAGTAGACGTATAAATATAGGATGGATTTGTACTCTATCCTTTCCCATTTGGATTAGAATTCCTATTTAAATTAGGATTCTTAGTTATCTACATAGATTGTGGAATACAAATAAAACACATAACCGTGTCAAACTCTAAGTTGGATGAAAGAGAGGTGGAGAGAAATTTTCTCACGTAACCGAGTCAAACTCTAAGTTGGATGAAAGAGAGGTGGAATGAAAAATATAACTTAATATTTTACGTAATGGCAATGGTGAAAAACTTGTTGTATAGAAAAAGTAGATCCAATGATGTTAGAGTCTACCAATAAAAGGATAGATGTTTATCATTATTATGATAGTTTTTAAATTTATATTTTTTTTCTTTCTGATTCTTATTAGGTTCTTTTAATCATGTTATTATCTAAGGGCGTCGCATATGAAATTGGTGTGGAGGCAACGATGAGACCTTCAATTGTTAAGAGCATCTCCAACAGTTTGGTATAAATGGTTTGACAAATCTTAAGTTTTGGCAAATTGCTAAAAAGGATGGCAAGTGAAATATCTGATAATCTTCAATAGTTTGCTAAAATGACTTGCCAAACATTAAGAAAAAAGGGCCTACAATTACCTGTTTTCAACCGTCACGGTCGCTCCTCCTGTCATTTGATTGAAACAAAGAGACAGTGACATTTGTGTACCGCTTAAATTTTATTTGCTTAAATGTTACTTTGTTCAGCTCCAAATTGTATTTGCTTCAAAGCTGGTGTCATCTATCTGTCGCTTCGTGCCGGCAGTATCTATCAATTATTGGCGTCGCCTTCGTGATATTCACAGGCTGCTGAATATGTCACTTCATGCCGGGCACATGCGTAAGTTTTTCATTAGCACAGCATCGTTCAGCTCGGCAGACATCAGAGAATAAAGCGTCGGCAGGCAGCAGAGAACAGCGAGAGAGCGATGGCAACCCAGGCCGCACGCGGATAGCTACACGCGCGGAGGAGAATTTGGTAAGCGTAGTTATTTGGCAACTAGAAATACCAAACTATTGGAGATGGTTTTCTTGTATTTTTTTACTAAATTTTTAGAATGACAAATCAATTTGGCAACTGTTGGAGATGCATCTCAAACTTAGTCAAAGTTATCTAATTTTAGCTTAGAATAAAGACACATCAACTTACAATTTGAATGAAGGGTGGTAAGATTGTACCCCTCCGGATTGAGTAGGGACAAGCATTCAGTCGAAATCAGTCAAATCTAGGCTAGATGAAAAAAAAGCATGTCACAACGCATGCAATTGAATTGTTCACAGCCGCCAGGTCCAAGCGAGAATTGCTAAAACCTGACTTTCGGTAATTGCAGAAAAGGCTGCCTGACAACGTCGAAATCAAACAGTGTGATGCGCGGCCATGACCTCCCACCTACCCTAGGTGATGTGTTATTTAGCAATTAGCACACGCGACGACGGGATGCATCAGGGACAAACTGTGTGATCGTGCTTGTTATTCGACAGCTTCGAGTCCAACTCCAAGCATGCCTTCTGCGCACGTTTTCCTCTGCGTCGCCGTCGTGCTTGCTGCTGCGGCGGCTGGTACCACCGCTCAGGCGCACCTGCAGTGCCTCGACAACCCGCCGGAGCGGTCTCTTCTCGGCGGAAAGGCCGAGGCCGGCGAGGTCGTCCACGACCTCCCAGGCGGGTTCAGGGCCTACGTCACCGGCGCCGCAAGCTCAAGCAACGCCATCGTCCTCGCCTCCGACGTTTTCGGTCAGTCTATAGCACGTTTCCTTTGGGATTATGTTTGGGCAGGAAGCTTTTCTCCCTCTAATTTTTGGATTGATTCCGCCAGGGTTCGAAGCACCATTACTCAGGTACATATATAGCTATATATTTCTCTGTTGCCAACGTTTGATTCCTCTCCTGTTCTTCAGTGACCTAAGTAGTAGCGTGGCTTTAAAACGCTCTGTTCTTGGTCAGCCAGAGCATCTTATTTTTAGGAGACCCCAAAAAAACAGAGCATGCACTCAGCTAGACTGATCATAGTTCTTCCTTGGTTGTACTCCACACATTATTTTTTTCCTAAAATTCGTGCGCATCTACCAAGATTAAAACTTTTTCGCGTTTGGTTAGCAGTTATTCAAAAGTTTGTGATTGTATTCCACTACTACAAGAGCATTTCTAAACACAGGCATTTTTCTTCTAATTACAGAAAATGACAGATTGATCATCGGTATAGTCTTTGTTTCTGATAGAATCGGTATAGTCTTTGTTAATAGGCTAAACAAAATTTTTAGGAGGCTGTAGTAATCATTAGATTTTAGAGCCCTCAATAATTCTGCCAAATTTATTTGAGCAAGTTTATCTTGGACTGGAACTAAACTTTCAGTGCATTAGGCTTTGTATATGTTTCATCGTTCTAGCAAAAAGTTTCAGTTACGATTTACTCCATCTTCAAACAAACTGTCATTGTCAGCTGGCGAGGCGCTGTATAGCCTGATCAATTTCCTTTTGTGCATAAGGAGGGAAGATGTATTTCAACTAAAGGTAGAAAGAAGAAAATAGATCTATTATTGCAGTCCCCTTCTCGGACAATAATAATGCTATGTATTTAACAATCTAAGAGGCAGTATACAACAAAGAGTATGATAGATTACACTTTGTTAATGGTTCAACATCGCTTTCTTTCCACCCTTGATTTAGCTGAAATCTTAGTAGTATTATTGGCGTTTTAATAATGCAGAAAGATAGCTGACAATGTTGCTGAGGCTGGATACTTCGTTGTGGTCCCTGATTTCTTTAATGGAGACTATTTAGATGACAGTAAAAATCTTACAGAATGGCTCAAGGCTCACTCCCCGGTCTGTTCCACACACTCTTCACGTTTCATTGTCTTGTCCCCATCAACACATCGTCTAGTCCGTATCAATCGATTGGGGACTCTATTATCAATCTGACAGGTGAAAGCTGCCAAAGATGCAAAGCCATTGTTTGCTGCTTTGACAAAGGATGGGAAGTCCGTCGCGGTTGGAGGTTATTGTTGGGGAGGTGTGTGAAATCTGTATCAACCTAACAATCTTTCAGGCAACTCATGGAAACTACTATTTCTCACCGGCCTTGTTGCTGCTTCTTTCACTGGCAGGAAAGTTCAGTGTGGAGGTGGGGAAGACCAATGAGGTTAAAGCAGTATGCATTTCGCATCCTTATAGT
Source organism: Cymbopogon flexuosus (assembly GCA_027790015.1). Classification (NCBI taxonomy): domain Eukaryota; kingdom Viridiplantae; phylum Streptophyta; class Magnoliopsida; order Poales; family Poaceae; genus Cymbopogon; species Cymbopogon flexuosus. Next base: position 8,575 of record JAKNSH010082525.1, read on the forward strand.
GTGACAGCGGATGACATGAAAGGTATCACCTTTTCTTTCTGTTCAAACTTTGCAGCCACCTCTAGCATCCTTATAGCGTGCTGGATTTCATATGCTAACTAAAAGACTGTGTTCGTTCAAAACAGAGGTCGAATGCCCAATTGAGATCCTTGGAGCCCAATATGATACAAGCACACCACCAAAACTAGTCTACCAGTTTGTTCATGTATTACGTCAAAGAGAAGAGGCAAGTTCCTAGTGATTTTCAGTGACACTTCAACCATTTGCACAAACTGATTTTATTGCCACTGTCTGTTCAGGTTCCCTACTATGCCAAGATCTTCCAGGGAGTTGAGCATGGATTTGCCTGCAGATATAATACCACCGATCCTTTCGCTGTCAAAACTGCGGAGCAAGCCCGGTCTTACATGATCAGCTGGTTTGACAAATACCTGAAGTGAAGACTACTGTAGAGGACAATCCTACCCGCGGTTATTAAACTGAATCGACTAAAAGCAGTAACGGAACCCAACGTACTGCTGCAAACTTTTTCTTTACTTCGTCGGTGAAATAAAAAATAATTATATGTAGGGTTATACACATAAGACCATGTTCTAGTGTAACATTGCCACAAGTTTGTAAAATGTTTGGACTTGCAGATCGATATCCCAAATATCTATAGCTTTTTGTTGTTTAGTGCTCTGGATAGTGTAGAGCTAAGTGAACATAAAGTGAGCTAAAATGTTTGGACTTGCAGATCGATATCCCAAATAATTTGGTCTGATGCATGTAATTCTCAAAGGATAACTCTGCTAAATTCAAGAACCGCCTCCTTATTACGCTAAATTGATCCAGCATGCTAATTAACTAATCTTGCAATTACACCACTATACACATACAGTGCAAACATGGATGAAGGACAAAGAAGTTCCCCTTTAAATAGAAGATTTTTAATATCAGAGACAAATGGGGCCTGCATTGGATCTATCAAGCCTGGGAACACGCGTTTCAGCAGGAACCGGATCAGTCTCATTCTCATCCCCACAATGAAAAACCCTCTCTTGTAACCTCAAAGCCCATTGTGTACTTTACTCTTTTTTTAATAAAGGAAATTATATTTCCGGCTTCAGTCATCCTCTCACGAGAATGCATCAGACCAAATTATTACAATAGAAAATTAAAAAAATTATTACAATAGGAAATTAAAAAAAATAGAAATTGACGGAAGAGAATTACATCCCAACAAGGGGCTCGAGCAGTCCTATGCGACACATCAGTTGCTACGTGATGCCCACTCCACAAGAATAAGACCATCAATATCGAGACACTGGGGCGTCACTATTTCGCGGTCGCCCGCTGATATTGGATCTCGCGGTCGATCTCGAGATAAATCCCCAGATAAATCCGACTTTCTACTTTTAGCTAAAAAAATCCTGCAATTTTCCTTTTTGGAAAAGTTTTTTATTTTTAGCAAAACAAAGAAAAAAATTACAAATCCGGTCACATAACTTCTATTCTACAATTTATACATCTAACTTAGAATCTAACTTACACACATAAATTATGTGATCTTTAACGTTTTTAAATTATCTGCATAACTTATACATTTAACTTATTACGCGCAAACACATAATTTTAGCATTTTAATTCAGACGCATATCTTTCTATCTATAACTTATGCGTCTAATTTATAATCTAACTCATACACCTAACTTACGTGATCTTTAACACTGTAAAGTTACAATAGTTTATATATATAACTTTTACGTATAACTTAGGTACCAGAATATAAAAAAACGGTATACACACACAATGATTACAGTCCAAAGAAAAAAAAGTGAATTTTTTTTAAAACATATCCAACTGAGATCTAGTTTTGTTTATTTTATCACATAGAACATACCGGTACAAACAAAATTAAAGATGGATATACGGTTCAAAAATTATAACAAATTAAAATAAATGTTTTTCTTTTTTTCTTTGACATCAGCGCTGACATCATGCAAAACACACACAAACACACGTAAGGGAGGTGGGAGGCCATCGCAGACAGCCCATCGACCGCTGGAAGTCGTCCGCGCGGTCGACCGTAGAAAGGGAACTGCCGAGACACTGTCGCAACACGTTCGTCAGACCAAGAAGGGTACTGATAGACCGTCGCACACCGGCAAGCACTGAAGACCTGGACATTGAAACCTGGCAAACTCACGAAGCCTCAGGTGCAACTGTAGGGGAACGACCGTTCTTCCAAAAGCGAAGTCTCTAACGAGAAAGCTGACATCCACAAACTCCATCATCGCTCCACCAGAACACTAACCCATAACATCCTATGCAAACTAACAAGTTGTACAAACTATGCAAACTTTAATCAAGACCACAGGATTTTAATCCAATGGCTATGGTAAAGATGGGTTATTTAGCACTTAAACCCTCCCACCAACCTAATCTCAGTTTTTGCGAAACACCCCCTCCACCTCTGGCCATCGGATTAGAATCATATGGTGTTGATTAAAGTTTGCATAGTTAACTTGTTAGTTTGCATAGCATACGTTCCCTTTATATTAATGAATTCCATGCC
>JAKNSH010082532.1:0-12564 GCA_027790015.1 Cymbopogon flexuosus
AGACCGATGCAACTTCAGTGAAAATGGCGTTGGAAAGTGATGATTAGCGGCTGTGACCTCACTAGCTTGAGACTCTTGTGTCCAGCGAGGCCGCTGTGACAATCGAGTAATGAAATGTGTCTGAACTTTGTTTTATTGAGCCATGAGGGAGGCCATCAGGGCCGCCAGGAAGGAGTTCTCTATGTCCACGGGCCCAGCGAACTCCGCCGTCATGTTCAAGATGGACGTGCCGGCGACGATGACCATCGTCAAGGAGCTCTGCGGCCTGGACATCGTGTCAGGAGAGCGTGTCTGCTGCCGGCCCAACCACTGCGAAAGCATAGGTCCAGAAGGCTCGCATCAGGCAGCAGCAGGCCCTGAGATAATGCCATCACATTGCCAAACTCGTCCGGCCCATGCGTGTTGTGCGTTGCCCCGATTCTTGACAGAATACAAGGTGTTGGGCAGCAGGACAAGTGTGTGTCGAAAAAATCTTGTGATTTTGACTGGTTTCTGAAGCGAAATTTTGTAATGAATATACGCTCGTAGGTCGGTAAGTGCATGGCTCGCCGGCCAGACAGTTTCGGTTTGCCGGCGCGCGGTCGATCTGTCGTGGCGTTCTGACGCATTGATACGGTGTCTCCACAGGTTTTCAGCAGGGTCCGGTTAATCAGGAGCGTTCAGTTCGTCTTCTCATGTCTGGTCTGCTGACACGTGGAAGTGGTAGAGTGAGTTCCTAGCCGTTCCTTCGATTGAAAATTACTCTTCTCTAGTACAAGGCGTCACACTCTTACCTCTGCATGACGTTGATGTGGGGCTGTGGGTATATACGGAGACGCTGATTTCTCAAAGCTGTACGTGGCATGCATGTGGCCAGTCATATATATTTGCATCTCGTCCTATTGGCGATATGGTTATGGAGGGGGTTTTTTTTTTTCTGTACTACTACCAGCTAGCAAATTTTGGATTTTGGATAGATACTAATCTGACAGGATTTTGCATCTCTCTCGTCAGCGCGTGCATCACCAGCGGCCAATATATAAGTAAGGCATACTGGCATACACTGTCAAGACCCACGAGAGCTGAGCAGAGCAGACAGCAGAGGCAGAGCGCAGCAGCTCCGTCGTGGACTAGGACTGTCTGAAGTACGTGGAGAGGAGGTGGCCGGGGAGATGGGGAAGGCGGCGGCGACGGTGGTGGTGGCCGTGAACGGGCAGCGGTACGAGGCCGCCGGCGTGGATCCGTCGACGACGCTGCTGGAGTTCCTGCGCACCCAGACGCCCGTCAGGGGGCCCAAGCTCGGCTGCGGCGAAGGTACGATGAGTACGTTGCACGAGCGGGCAAATGACCACCAGGTTGATACGATATCAAAGACCTGAACCGACGACCTGTGATGATCTAGAGAGGACTAGCATATCTTTCTCTATTTTCTATTCTTTTCAAGCATCTCAAGTCTTGAGCTAATAGCGCATAGCCCGTTTGTAGTGGATTTGGTGTGTTGAGGTAGCGGATAACGGAGGTGTTTGGTAAAAACTTCTTTTTGGCTCTGACTCCTCCGAACAAGCCAGAGCCGAAGCCGCTGAAGCTAAAGTTACTTGTTTCACCTCCCCGCCGGCTCCTAGTTCAATTCTAAAAATACTTGTTTTAGGAGAAGCCATCATGTCTAAGTTTCATTTTAGTATCTAGTAATAACACATAAATCTATGTCTATGTTTCATAAATAATGAATACTAGGAAGATTTTCCGCACGTTGACTGCACTATTGGACGACAAAGGCACCTTACAATTTGAAACAAATAGGTATTTATTTAATTTTTTAGGACCCGGGTCTAAAACCCTACTAGCTCCGCTCCTTGCCTCTGTTATGGGCCACACCATGTTCATTTTAACTTATCAGCCTGATTTATCAACCATGGTACACAACAAAACAATATTAGCCATCTTATCAACTGCAGAAACTATCAGCCGAATATCCCCATGTAGATCAGTCTAAATCATTATCCTGGATGCTGCTCCAGCTTGTCATTTTCCTTCGTTGCGAGGTGTGGTGCTGGCTCGTTCGTTTCAATCAAGTTTCCATCGGTTTCAGTTATAGCTCCGGTGTCCAGTTTCCTTGCTCCTCTCACCGTTTTGGCACCATCTCATGGACATGTCAACAACTAAAAGGCGTGATATTTCGACGGAAAAAGTGGCACAAGTCAAGTGCCATCTTTTTCACATCAAGCGTACTAGATGTTTTTTTCCTTGCACAAATGACAAAACGTTTCCCCGGCTTATTCGACGAACAAAGGACTTGTCCAAAGTCTGGTGTGTACTGTACAAGTCAGGCACACAACCTAGTTGCTCACATTCAGCCACGTCGCCACTCGCCAGGCCATTTATAAAGCTTTATATATGAAATATCCACCATCCGTTAGCACTAAAAATTAGCTAGCTAACTGCTGATTTTAGCATGAGCTATTTGGATCTACCTGCTAATAGATGGTTGGATGCTGGGATGAAGATGGATATGAACTATTAGCACCTATTAACAACCCCAAACCTGCTAATGGAGGGAATTGCTAAGGTACTTCCAAATGACTATAGACCATCTATTTATTTCGATCTAACGGTCATGATCATCTATTACCTCCTAGGAGCTAATAGTATTTATTGAATTTTTATTTTATAAAAATAGGGCAAATAAGGAAAGTTTTAATATAAAAATCATTTTTTAGATTTGGTGATGCATGCGTAATCGGTAAATGATATGGTGAATCTTTTTTATCTTATATTTTTTTTACTTGATATATTCTTATTACCTTATAATGTTGTACTGACTTATTATTAGCGTGTGTATCTGGTTGTGCATGGTAACGTACGCGTGTGTGCAGGTACCGTAGGAGAGTGTGTGCAGGTACCTTAGGCGTGTGTGTGCGCCGTTGCGCGCTGGTATACCGTACGTGTGTGTGTGCAGCGTACGCGGTGTACGCGTCCATATGCTAGCTAGTGTACTTTGCTCTATAAATTTGATTAAATTTGAATTTGTAGAACAACAAAAAATTATACTATGTATCGATTTAAATTTGAATATATACAAATATTATGTTTTTTATTAGTGGAATACAAATTTTATGATTGCAACGGGCCTAAGTTAACACGTCAAATCTTTGCTAGAAGGCCCAAATGAAGAAATAGGCCCATTAGTTTGTTGTTGTTCGCTCTCATCTCCCGGACCAGAAGTTTTTGCCGTGATTACGGGGAACGGGATCCCGGGAACTGGCATGCGGGAGGTTTTATTTTGTTTTATTGCATTAATTAATTATTTAGCAATTCACTGAATTATGAAAAATCAATGGTCCAAATCGATTTGGGATATTACCTCCTTATATGTAAAAGGTGTACCTAAGCATTGCCCGCTAATGGAACTAATAAGAGTAAAATACAATTCTGGTCATTAAATTTTTCATAGGTGTCATCCCGGTAACTAAACTTTTAAAATGTGTCATATAAGTACCTAAACTCGTTTTCTCGATCGAGGCCCTTCTCCATGCTTGTGCGATGGTCCTTCTATGTACACCAGATCAAGGCCAACCCTTCTCCTGCCCTTGTTGCTTGTGCGATGTCCATGAGCTTCGATGTTGTTGCCTTGTCGTGGCCTTGGACTCCCAACCTGATCGATTGAAACTGGATCAGGGATCAGTGGCTGCCGCTAGGCTTGCGTACGATAGGAAGGGATCACTACAAGAACAGAAACAAATACGAGATCCTTTTTGCATAACCGTGTACCCGTTAAGATAGTAATTGAGACCTAAAACGAGTTTAGTTACCTATATGACACACTTTAAAAGTTTAGTTACCGGGATGTTAATGACCGGAATTGCATTTTACTCAACTAATAATTAGTAGCCTCTTAGCAAAGCCTGTTTGGATCCGCTGATACTATTTAGTTGCTAATTTTTAGTGCTAATGGATCCAAACATGCCTTAAGACGAGGAAATCAACCTGCAGGGTATAACTGACTGCAACACACTTATTCAAAATAAACCCATCTTATTGCTATAGCCGCGTTTGGAGAAAACTGGCCTGGACTCCTTAATAAGAGGAAAAAGAATACATATAAGACCGTTTATGTGCTCCTTTTTTGAAAAAAAAAACCCCCTTCATAACTTGGATTCGCGGCACATATGAATGTGAAAGCATCCAATGCATGAGAAGCAACTGGAAAGAAAAAACTACCATATAAGACCAAGACATATGAACATGTGTCATTAATCCAAGCTCACACCTGCATTTGGTTCGAGGGATAAGGATATTCATGATGCATGTTTGATTGGATGAAAGAAAGTTGATTGGATGAGAATAGTTGACCTAATTATATTTATTATTTAAAAAAAATAACAACTAATTAGACACTAATAAATATGCACTAATATAAATTTTTGTCGTGATAGTCACTGATTTAAAATAAAATATGTTAATTAGCACCACTAATATCATAATTAGCACGTGAAACATGCACTAATCAATGTTTTAGCACCTATCAAGACTAATCCTACCATCATAATTACTAAGTAATAATATAACACACTGGTAATCCTTAATTTATTTGCTAATGACAAAGATTAGAAGACATGGATAAGATGATTCACGAGATTTTGACGAACTGGGAAATCCAGCATCTTCATGGAATATTCTCTTTTCAACCCAATCCAATCCAATTCAATCCTTCGACCAAACGTCCAAACACTACTCATCCATGGATGATCTCATCCCATCCCATCCTATTCAACCAACCAAACACACCCACATTCACGAGGACTTTTCCACTTACTGCTTCGTATGTTAGTTCTAGAAGGCCGTTTGATGTGCTCCTTTTTTGAAAAAAAAAACTTCATAACTGAGAAGTTGGAACGATTCCGAGAGAGTTCATTGTAGGCTTGTACAGTAGCAATGCAGCTTTTTTTTTTGCGAATAAGCAAATTTTATTAATAACCAGAGAGTATCATTACAGACCAAAGAAAATAAACTCAGGAAAAGATAAGTATTTTTGAGACAGGACAGGAGTAACCTGTTGTCTGTTCACAAATTCCTAATGCGGCAGGAAAGATACTCTCTGGTTATTAATAACCAAATATATAAAAATACTAATATTTTTTAATGGGGGTAAACCCTGCTTTTATAAAGAAAAACATTAACATTTGTGATGTACAATAAGAATAATTTGATTAGACACCATAAACTTCCTCATAATAAAATATATTTCTTATAATAAACATATTAGAGATAAAAATGTTGATAATAATGTGTAGTTATTTTTGAGACAGGACAGGAGTAACCTGTTGTCTGTTCACAAATTCCTAATGCGGCAGGTGGCTGTGGTGCCTGCGTGGTCCTCATCTCCAAGTACAACCCGGATACTGACGAGGTGACCGAGTTCTCAGCGAGCTCCTGCCTGACACTGCTCCATAGCATTGACTGGTGCTCGGTGACCACAAGCGAGGGCATTGGCAACACCAAGGATGGTTACCACGCAGTGCAGCAGCGTCTCTCGGGCTTCCACGCCTCCCAGTGCGGCTTCTGCACGCCAGGCATCTGTATGTCTATCTTCTCTGCGCTGGTCAAGGCTGACAAGGTAGCCAGCCGTCCTACCCCACCCACGGGCTTCTCCAAGCTCACCACCTTGGAGGCTGAAAAGGCCATATCCGGCAACCTGTGCCGGTGTACCGGATACAGGCCCATTGTTGATGCCTGCAAGAGCTTCGCTGCAGACGTGGACCTTGAGGATCTGGGTCTCAACTGCTTCTGGAGGAAGGGCAATGAACCTGCTACTGTCAGCAAACTACCTGGCTACAATAGTGGCGAAGTCTGCACCTTCCCTGAGTTCCTCAAGTCTGAGATCAAGTCCTCTAGGGCGAGTGCAAATGGTGCTGCTGCTGCAGTGGCAGTGTCCAGTGACGGTTGGTACCATCCTAAGAGCACTGAAGAGCTCCACAGATTGCTTGATTCCAACTGGTTTGATGAAAATTGTGTGAAGATTGTGGCTTCAAACACCGGGTCTGGAGTGTACAAGGATCAAAACCTCTATGACAAGTACATTGACATCAAACGAATCCCAGAGCTATCAGTCATCAACAGCAGCAGTAAGGGAATTGAGCTTGGATCGGTTGTGTCCATCTCTAAAGCCATTGAGGTATTGTCAGATGGAAATCTGGTCTTCAGAAGGATTGCCGATCACCTAACCAAAGTGGCTTCACCATTTGTTCGGAACACAGCAACCATAGGTGGCAACATAATCATGGCACAGAGGCTGTCATTCGAGTCAGATATAGCAACTGTACTTCTAGCTGCAGGTACAACAGTCACAATCCAGGCAGCTTCCAAAAGGTTGTGCCTTACTTTGGAGGAGTTCTTGCAGCAATCTCCATGTGATTCTAGGACCCTATTGATGAGCATATTCATCCCAAATTGGGATTCAGATGGAGTCACTTTTGAGACATTCCGAGCAGCGCCTCGACCATTTGGCAATGCTGTTTCATATGTCAATTCTGCTTTGTTGGCACGGACTTCAACTGATGCCGCTTCAGGGGAGAATATCATGGATGATATATGCTTGGTATTCGGTGCTTATGGAGTTGATCATGCTATCAGAGCTAGCAAAGTAGAGGATTTTCTTAAGGGTAAATCGGTGAGCTCTTCTGTTATACTTAAAGCAGTTCAGTTGCTTAAAGAGACTGTTTCACCATCAGAAGGCACAACACATCCTGAGTACAGGATCAGCTTGGCTGTCAGTTTCTTGTTCACCTTCTTATCTTCCTTAACCAACAGCATGAATGAACCAGCAAAGGTTAATGTTATCACTGGATCATATACTAATGGAACTACAGATAGTAGTAGTGGGTACTCACCGAAGGAGCATCTTAAGGTTGATAGAAATTATTTGCCAATACACTCAAGACAAGAAATTGTTTTCGGTGATGAATACAAGCCAGTCGGCAAGCCGATCAAGAAAGTCGGGGCAGAGCTCCAAGCTTCTGGTATATATATTTTTTTCTCCAATGTACATCGTTGCCATAAATTTGATTTCGATAGCTTGAGCTGTTTATAACCTTTCTTCAGCATATTCCGCAAAATATTTTGTCAGTATTGAACCATCTGATGAGCTACATCCATATGCATATTCTCTCACATTATTGGTTACTGTATGCACTGAACTATATTTATGTTTCTTACAAAGGGGAGGCTGTGTACGTCGATGATATCCCTGTTCCCAAGGGTTGCTTGTATGGAGCATTTATCTATAGCACACACCCTCATGCTCATGTGAAGAGCATCAACTTCAAATCATCTTTGGCTTCACAGAAGGTCATCACAGTCATCACCGCAAAGGATATTCCAAGAGGCGGACAGAATATTGGATCTAGTTTCCCGATGATGGGAGAAGAAGCACTTTTTGCAGATCAAGTTGTTGAATTTGCTGGTCAAAATATTGGCGTCGTGGTAAGGTTTCTTAAATTGACCTTTTATAAGATTAAATGAACCAGTAATAAGTTAGTGTATATCCAGAATCTTGAAAACTCTAGCAAGCTTACCATGCCATGTTGCTTTTCAATCACTCAGATTGCTGAAACACAGAGGTATGCTTATATGGCTGCAAAGCAAGCTGTTGTTGAGTATAGCACAGACGATTTGCAGCCACCAATTCTGACTATAGAAGATGCCATCCAACAGAGCAGCTACTTCCAGATTCCCACACTTTTATCTCCTAAGCCTGTTGGTGAATACAACCAAGGGGTTTCTGAGGCTGATCACACTTTGTCAGCAGAGGTACATAGTACTTCCTCTTATTCCAAAGGCCAAAAGGGGGCATACTCTGAGACCTAAAAGTGTCCAGCATGGGCAACACTCACACCAAGTACTTTGTTTCCACAGGTAAAGCTTGAATCCCAGTACTATTTTTACATGGAGACACAAGTGGCACTAGCTATTCCTGACGAAGACAACTGCATAACCATCTATTCCTCGACACAATTTGTTGAGACCACACAAGATTTAGTTGCAAGGTGCCTTGGCATTCCATTTCACAATGTCCATGTGATCACCAGAAGAGTCGGCGGAGGCTTTGGTGGAAAGGCAATGAGAGCCATGCATGTAAGTCCTGATTAACTAGAGCTTTGCTTTGCTAAACATCGTCTATGTACAATTAATAATGTATTGCCAACTGAAGTGCATGATCTGAACAGAAGACCGTTTGAGATGCAAATGTGTTAAAAGATAACCAAGAATTTCCTTCTTGTCAGATTGCATGTGCATGTGCCGTTGCCGCATTCAAGCTACAGCGTCCTGTTAAGATGTACCTCGACCGCAAGACGGACATGATAATAGCAGGCGGGCGACACCCTATGAAGGCAAAGTACTCTGTTGGGTTCAAATCAGATGGCAAGATCACAGCCCTTCACCTGGACCTTGATCTCAATGCTGGAATATCAATAGATCTTAGTCCAATATTGCCAATTAATATCATAGGCAGTTTAAAAAAGTACAACTGGGGGGCTCTTGCATTTGACATCAAGGTCTGCAAGACGAATGTCTCATCAAAGTCATCAATGAGGGCTCCTGGAGATGTGCAGGGATCATTTATTGCAGAAGCCATAATTGAGCATGTTGCTTCGGTGCTCTCAGTTGATACTAACACCATTAGGAGGAAGAACCTTCATGACTTCAAGAGCCTTGCAGTGTTCTATGGAGAAAGTGTGTGTGAAGCTTCCACATACACCCTGGCCACCATATTTGATAAGCTGGCTTCGTCTCCAGACTTTCAGCATAGAGCTAAAATGGTTGAGAACTTCAATAACAGGAACAAATGGAAGAAACGTGGCATTTCATGTGTACCTATCACATTTGAGGTGCAGCTTCGAGCTGCTCCAGGCAAGGTGTCTATCATGAATGATGGTTCAATTGCTGTTGAGGTTGGAGGGGTTGAGATAGGCCAGGGCTTGTGGACGAAAGTGAAGCAGATGACAGCATTCGGGCTGGGACAGCTGTGTGCTGATGGCGGGGAATGCCTCCTTGACAAGGTGCGAGTTATCCAGGTCGACTCGTTGAGCATGATCCAGGGAGGGTTCACTGGTGGAAGCACCACTTCTCAAAATAGTTGTGAAGCAGTTCGGCAATCGTGCCTTATACTTGTTGAAAGGCTGAAGCCTGTAAAGGAGAGTTTGGAGGCTAAGGGTGGCACAATGGAATGGAGTGTCTTGATTGCTCAGGTGAAGATACCCTTATGTTATGACTTTATCTGTTCTCACATACCAATTAACCTGATTGAAACAGATACCAAGAATCACTTGCAGTTAGTCAAATCTTTTGCCTCCCTCATTTCCATCATCAATGTACTGCAATCAATAGCGGTAGCAAATAAATGTGAGGAACTCATATTTGACAATTCCTATTGTACATGCCATTTTTTTGTCATTTGCAGGCAAGAATGTCGAGGGTGAACTTATCGGCTCATGCATACTGGAACCCTGATCCAACTTCCACGAGTTACATGAACTATGGAGCTGGCATTAGTGAGGTACCCCTGATACAAATTGCTATAATAACACTGTAAATGCAATTAACAAGCCAAACTGTTGGAGGCTACAGTTTCAGTTCTTCTCCAAGCTGACATGATTAGAAATTTCATCACAGGTGGAAGTTGATGTACTGACAGGAGCAACTACGATCCTACGGAGCGACCTCGTTTATGACTGCGGGCAGAGCCTGAACCCTGCAGTAGATCTGGGCCAGGTTAGCATCAAACAAAACCTGATGCTGTAGACCATTGCTAATGGAAATACGCTTCTCTGAACACTGTTAGTCTGTTATTGTTCACTCAGGTGGAAGGCGCGTTCATCCAAGGAGTGGGCTTCTTCACAGACGAGGAGTACAAGACGAACGCCGATGGCTTGGTAATCCATGACGGCACATGGACGTACAAGATCCCCACGGTCGACACTATCCCGAAGCAGTTCAACGTCGAGCTGATCAACAGCGCCCCTGACAAGAAGCGTATCCTTTCATCCAAAGGTGAACCTATTCTCACAATGTCTCATCTCCTCATCCCCTCGGACATTGTTGGTTCTTGCAGACTTTTCTGAACCTCTTTGAGAACTGACAAAATACTACGACTTGAGCTCACCACTAAGGCAACAATGGTTGCCTTGGACACTGACATACTTTGAATTTGATCTTTGCAGCGTCAGGAGAGGCACCGCTTCTTCTCTCGTGCTCGGTGCACTGCGCGATGAGAGAGGCCATCAGGGCCGCCAGGAAGGAGTTCTCTGTCTGCACCGGGCCCGCGAACTCCGCCGTCACGTTCCAGATGGACGTGCCGGCGACGATGCCCGTCGTCAAGGAGCTCTGCGGCCTCGACGTCGTTGAGCGCTACCTCCAGAGCGTGTCAGCCGGCCCATCCACCGCAACTGCATAGATCCTGCAGAATGCAAACGCGCCTCAGGCCTCGGCCGTGCAGGAGGTTGATAGCTAGTGTAAAATAATGCCGTGTTGATGTGAAGAAGGGCAATGTAAAATAATAATGGCGAGCGAGCAGCGAGCATGACTAATGTTTGGAGGAAATCATTCGATTTTTACTGGTTTTTCGAGAAATTTTGCAACGAATCCATCGTCGGTGCGTACCTGGCTGGATAGATGGGGAACGGATCAGGACCAGTTCGGAGCCCAGCCAGCTGCAGGCTAGGTGTCAGGTCTCGCCGGCGGACAGTGGCCGCTGCGCCTCCTCGAGCGCCATCGGCTGGCTTGGTGCCGCCGGTTGGGGAGAGCGGAGACGGCGAGCCCGATCGAATTGGCGGTGGGAGAGGGCCGGAGGGGGATCAGAAAATCATCTCTGCTTGACTCGCGGAACCTGCCAGTCCGGCAGTGGCCCCGGTGATGCCTGGATTCGTCGCAGCCGCAACAGGCGTATTCCGCCGCCGCCGCCGCCGTCAGGTTGCCAACGGCCAGCGGTCAGCGGCGGTCCCTTCCTTCTTTGCTCTGGTCTCCCCTGTTTCTCGACAGGGTTAATCATGTGCGTTGAGTTTTGATCTGACGGACGGACGTCGTACACTTGCACTTTGTACGTGTTCTCATGTGCTGAGAAATTAGGAGGCATTTTTTATCAAGAAAAAATTGGCACCTAAATTTGCTTTGATTGATGGGAACTTAAATCTAGATGGTCTGCCAGGTCTGAATATACATCCACATTCTCGTTTGAGCTAGCTCAGCTTCCTAACACCAAGATTATTTTGATATTTGTGCTTAACTTGTCATATAAAATGTGGGTGACGACTGACGAAGCTGTAAATAACACCAGTGCCGCCAAGACAAATAAACAAACCAGTAAGTAATTAATAATAACCTCTTTCTTTCTATTACGTGTATGAGGCTAAACTGAAAGTAAGTGATTTTTTCCCCAACTACCAGATCACCTTTTTTTTTTTTTTTTTTTTTTTTTTCAAACCACTTCTTTCAAAATGAATAGCGGATTATTTTAGTGGAGAAAAGAAATTAGCCAGCAGACGCGGACTCGTGTCACCATCAAAGCAAACGAGTCAAAGCATCCCAGAGAGAGTCATCGACGAGCAGGGCATCCAATCCTTGGAACGGCTCCCGCGCACCATCGTCGTCGTCTTGCTCTTGCTGCTGCAGAGGTGGCGCCGCCGCCGGCGCGTCCACCGCCGGCGCCGGGTGCGCGCGAGCTGCGGCTGCCGCAGCGTGCACGGCGATCTGAGCCTGCGTCCTTGCCAGCTCGCACTGCGCCTCTCTGATCTCTCCCTGGAGGCGCCCCACGATCCCGGCGCAGCCGTACACCGGGTCCTGCACACGCCGCCGCGCCTCCATCGCCATCGTGTCCGCTGCTCTGGCTCGTTCATGGACAGGGAGGTTCTACACACGTAGGACAGATAGAAAAGAATAAATAACTTTTTATCTTTACGACGTTATCATGCTCGATCGATGCCAATGGAAGATGGTTCACAATGTATTATTATGCTTAAATATGTTCTCACATGCTAGTGCTGGAGGCTAAACTATCATGGTTAGCCAGTGGCAATGGCAAGGAATCAAAAAGAAAAAAAGTGTCTACGCATGCATTACGGTGTTGAACGAAGTGATGGTGCATGATCCATTTTATATATTTACCTGGAGCATTCTTGAGACATTGCTGGCGCCGAAGACCCTCTGCACGTAGGCGTATCTCTGGGGATCCGACGCCGGGAAGTAGGGAGCGAGGATGCAGTCCTGGGCGCACTTCCTCCGCTGGTTCTTGCACGCGGCGCACCGCTTGCCCGGGCTGTTGCTGGCGGCGGCTTCCGTGTTTGCGCTCGCCGACATGATCTAGCGCAAGATTTTGCAGGGAGGGAGAGAAGATTTTTGCAAGATTTTGCAGAGAGGGAGAGAGAAGATTTTCTGGGAGATTTTGAGGATCTTGCGAAGATATGCTGGGAGCTGAGGAAGACGTTGCGTTTTTATGTATGTGTAGCATGGGGTGAGTGTATATGGAAGCTTTCAACGGCAAAATTCCATGCGGAGGAAGAGAAGAAATATGGGAAGTGGCAACGGCTCTCCATC
>JAKNSH010082820.1:0-10284 GCA_027790015.1 Cymbopogon flexuosus
GTACTCTGCCTTGTACTACTGTTAGTGAACACCTTGTAATTAGTGTTCTTGTTGATTATACAGGACTTGCAATGGAATTGATGAAACAAGGTGCTATGAGAACTGTCTTAAGTGGCCTTCTTGCAGCATTTGCATGGCCTGCTACGTTGCTTGCTGCTACAGATTTTATTGACAGTAAATGGTCTGTTGCTATCGACAGGTAAATGCAAACTCTCCTAGCACAATGTCTCGTGTCAAACTGCCGATGTTTGCAATATTAATATTTCTCTGCGCTAATTCACCAGTTAGAACACTTTAGAATACATATAGTGTACATAACAACTTGTTTAGCTAACTGATGATCTGTATCCTCTCAGATCAGATAAGGCAGGAAAAATGCTCGCAGAAGTGCTTCTGAAGGGACTGCAAGGAAACAGGTAGCTCTAACTACAAAAAGTGTTATCCAACACAGTAGTTCCCCCAATTACTTTTTTTTTCCTGATTCTAAACTTCTCAGGCCTGTGACTCTTGTTGGGTTCTCACTTGGAGCGCGAGTCATATTCAAGTGCTTACAGGAGCTAGCTTTATCAAGCGACAATGGTATCTGTTCTTTAGTTATAGTAACCTTAATTTCATATGACTTTGCTCTTATACTTGATGGAATGAATCAGAGGGACTTGTCGAGAGGGTTGTACTCCTTGGCGCACCAGTTTCAGTGAAAGGTGAGAGGTGGGAGCCTGCCAGGAAGGTACAGTAATAACTATCCCTTCTCCACTTAAAATTCCACTTAAAAATGCAGAGATACCAGTAATCTTCAGCTACAAATATGCCCCCGTAAAGGTAGTGTTTGCCTGCTTATATCACTTAACTACCCTCTGCTTCACTGCAGATAGTTGCAGGGAGATTTGTGAATGTATACTCGAGAGATGACTGGATTCTCGGTGTAACCTTCCGTGCAAGGTAAACAAAATGGGATCGAGTTGGAATTGGATAGTCACTGCTGGAACAGTTAAGTCGATATCTTCACTGACTTACTGATTCTCTGATGTAGCCTGCTCACCCAAGGGTTGGCTGGCATCCAGGCCATTGATGTACCTGGCGTTGAAAACGTAAGCATCTGGGTGATAATTCTTATTTTTAGCGAGGTTTCATTATTTTTACTGTTTACTGTGCACGATTTACAGGTTGATGTTACCGAGCTTGTCGATGGCCATTCTTCATACCTTACAGCTGCCCAGCAGATCCTGGAGCATCTTGAACTGAATACCTACCATCCTGTTTTTGTTCCTCTTCCGGAGGTTAGGAAATAACAGATGTAGATAGTTTGACGATACCATGTTTGAGAAAAGATGTAAATATCCAGGGAGGAATATACTTTCGAATTTACACAAAAAATGTTACAGCTGTCTAAATGATGACTAATCGTCATTGGGAATCAAATGGAAATGGAACAGTGAAAGGAACGAAATCATCACTGAATGCTTTGCACTTAAACTATGACTATTTGGTGATTTTTTTTTTTTAGAATGTTGTTTCGTGATTTTCTTCTTTCATTCCTATATACGGAGTAGCGGTGACGTGGCTTGCACTTGAAAATAGCGATTGGAAGTCACATACGAAGGTATATTAGGTCTAGATACATAGTAAAAACAATATCTTATAAGCAATATAGAATAGAGGGGGTACTTATGTCCAATAGAAGATACATTTTTGTTTCTTTAGATTCTAGAAAGACAAATATTTTTTTAATTCAATTACAAATTTGATAAAAATAACAGTAATGTTTAGATTATAGTAATATTTGTGATGCACAGTAAGTATAATTAGACTAAGTATAAAATATAAGAGTTTATAATAGATATATTTCAAAAAATAAATATTTATATTTTTAAATGTAAAATTGGTCAAATTTAAGATTATTTTCTTTAAAAATGAGATTTACGTTCTTTTTGGACTGGAGGTACCATGATATAAGTTAATCATCATTAAATTAATGATATTTTTATTTTCATAGTATGTATATATTTAAAGTCATAATATCTATAATTGTTTCTTTTTTGGACAAGGGTAGTTACAATACTTCATTATAAAAGTGGAAACAAATATCCTGTTTTCGATAGAATATAGTAACAGTATTTGTATTTCTGAATAGGTTAACTACAATGCCATTGTATATTATAAATACTATTATTATTTTTATATATATTTGATCAAACTGGGCTCTTTGTTGACTCAAAGCGAGATGAAGAGTATTTGATTATCACATCGGCAACTGCCAATGAACTTTACAAACTATCCTCAACACAAATACGAAGCACCGAGATAAGTGTGCTATCACAGGACGTAAATCAATGGGCAAACTATTCTGTTCCATATAATTTCCTGAGTAAAATCGTCATCAATCTGAACATCACACAACGCTATGGATTATCGATGCTCGTAAAATCCAATCGAACTGCGATAGCCAAGAATACTGAGCAGTGTTTATCAGCAAGCTAAATCGTTCCAGAAGAAACCAGAAGCTAAACCAATCAATCAGATATAACTTTTTCCAACACATTAGGCGTTTTGGTGTCAAGAGATGCCGGAGGTACAACTGCAGTTCCATCCAACAGAATGTCAAGATGATACAGACCATGCCCAAGAGCTGAATCTACTTCTTGGGTAGGGTCATTCAGCCATACCTCTATGCTAAACATATGCTCCTTGCTACAGTTGAGTGGAGCAGAGATGGTCATTTAGGCTCTGTTGACTAAATTGTAATTAGCCTATACAAACTGCAAAGATATGACAAAGAATTTTAAACCTATTCCTGCTGCGAGATCAAGGATGCAGATAGCTACAAGATGCACCCTTTCTCCCACACTTGAGAATATACATTAGCCCCTAGTTTGCCCCTTTGAAGTTGATCTTGATGACCCACCGCTGCCAAATCTATCAGACCTACTCCTAGTGTGTTTTGAACTAAGTAGCCAAGATTCACTGATATGGGAGTACCTGCCATGGTGACGATGACTCAGTTGGCTGCCCCGATTAGCATTATCAGGAGGGTTCAAGCTCTTGTTGTTTCCAATGGGCTCTCCTGAAATAGAAACACTGGAATTGGTGGTTTCCTGCTTCTTTGATTCTTCCAAATAGCTTTCACTCGAGGGCTCTGCTTTTTCATTGCTATACATGCTGAGATTCTGACTAGTACTCCATGCAGTACCCCAGTCTAAGCTCTGATTGGTTGATGTTTGAGAACCTAAAACTCTGGTGCTCTCATCAACTAATGATGTTGACATACCATTTGGTATTGATGGGACCTTAAGCAGTGAAAAACACAATGTCATATGAAAAGTATACAGGAAATAAATGACATTCAAATATTGCAACATCATTACCTGATCAGACAGCATCCAATCTGCAATAGCACTCAAGTTTGCCCGGTTCACATTTTCCTCCTCAATCATTGATCCTCTTTGGAAAAAGTCACTATTAACATGGGTCACAGCCACCTCGTTGATATCATAGGTTTCCTTCCCCTCAGTTCCAATACCTGGTGGAGAGAAAACAGATGATTCAACAATAGAATTAATGGAGAGTTCTGGAGATGCTAATCATCAAAATGCTGACTAACCAGATGAAGGTTGGAGCACAGGTCTAGGTGAAAGCAATGACCACATATCATTGATTGAATCTTGAATACCCCATAGTGCAGAATCAACAGCATCACCTTGGTAGTAACTAGGTTCACCCCAAGGAGATAATGGGATAGGGCTAGAGTATTGTGGTTCTTCCTCGGCTGAAGCGGCTAGGAAGTCCTCTATTGATCCTGGCATGTACGAAGTTCCACCCCTTGCTTCCATTAACGATTCCAATACATCTGACACATCTATTGACTCAGCACCACAGGAAGGATCAATTAACAAATTCTCTCTTGTAGCAACAATAGATTCACTCTCACAATATTGTTCTTTTTGAGCACCTATTTCCCCAGTTGGAGCACCAGACTTTGGTGGTTCAAAGGCATCTGGTGAGTGGACAAGTTGCTTAGTCGTTAAATTTTCAGGTGCTGCTGACGTTAACCCAGAGCTGTCCACAACAGGTTCCTTAAACTCAGGCCTAGGCGTTTCACTAGAAAATTCACGCTCTAGGATATCAGGAGATGGCATATGGAAAATGTTGGATTGAGGAGATGGAGTAATCGAACCATTTGATGGGTTTGCTTCAAGTATTATTTTCTCATTCAAGATCTCCCTCATCTTGCATATGTCGGAAGCAGACGCAGAAGTAGAAGTTAGATTTTGAGGCACTATTGATGTTAAACCTGAGTTATCCATGAGAGGCTCACACTCATTATCTTGGTTATCACCAGAAGATGAAGCGAAAACGCTAGAGTGAGGGGGCTGATTAAGTGAAGCATCTGATGCATCTGCTTCAAGTGTTCTTTTCTTATTCAAGATCTCCATCTTGCATGTATCAGAGGCAACTGCAGAACTTGTCAGTAGATTTTCAGGTACTGCTGATGCTAACACTAAGTTTTCCACAAAAGGTTCCTTACTGTCAGATCTTGGAGTTGGGCTAGGACATTCACACTCAATATCTTGATCATTGGAAGATAAAATGTGAGGAGGCTGATCAAGCAAAGCATTTGTTGCATCCGCTTCAAGTGCTTTTTGCTGATTCATAAACTCCTCCATTTTGCATGTATCAGAGGCAGAAGTTGTCGCTAGCATTTCAGGCGCTGCTGATGTTAATGCTGAGTTGTCCACAAGAGGTTCCTTACTGTCAGATTTTGGAGTTGGGCTAGGACATTCACGCTGGATGTCATGATTATCAGAAGATACATGAAAAACGTGAGAATGAGGATGATGATTCAGTGGAGCATTTGATGCATCTGCTTCAAGCGCTTTTTGCTGATGCACTGACTCCTCCAATTTGCATGTATCAGAGGCTGCAGAGGTTGTCGTTAGAATTTCTGGTGCTGCTGATGTTAACACTGAGTTGTTCACAAGAAGTTCCTTAGTGTCAGAAGGTACTGGGAAAGTGTGAGAACAAGGAGATTGATTAAGTGGAGCATTTGATGCATCTGCTTCAATTGTTTTTTGCTGATTCACAAACTCCTCCATTTTGCTTGTATTAGAGGCTGACACAGAAGTTGCTGCTGAGTTGTTCACAAGTGGTTCCTTACTGTCAGAATTTGGAGTTGGACCTGTACATTCATGCTTTATATCTTGATTGTCAGAAGGTACCGGGAAAATGTGGGAATGAGGAGGTTGACAAAGTGGAGCATTTGATGCATCCACTTCAAGTGTTTTTGGCTGATTCACTAACTCCTCCATTTTGCATGTATCAGAATCATGGGCAGAAGATGTCTTTAGATTTTCAGGAGCAGCTGATGTTGAAAGTAAACTGTCCACAGCAGGAATCTTAATCTCAGACCTTGGGGTTGAACTGGGGTATTCATGTTTCGTATCTTCGTTATTAGGAGAAGATACAGGGGAAACCTTAGATTGAGGAGTACGAGTATATGAAGACTTCGATACAACTACCCCTGTTACTTGTTGCTGACTCACGACCTCCTCCATCTTGCATGTATCCGAACCAGGCAAATTTGTTGTAATATTTTCAGGTGATGCTGGTGTTAATCCTGAGCTGTCAACTGCAATGTCCTTATTCTCAGATCTTAGAACTGGACTAGGAAACTCACGGTCAATATCTTGGTTATCAGGAGAGGATACAGGGAAAATCTTTGATTCAGGGGACTGGTTAACTGAAGCATTTGATGTATCCACCTCAAGTGTTCTTTGCTGATTCATGATCTCCTCCATCTTGCACATATCAGAAGCAGATGCTGAAGGGGCTGACTGTGGACTGCAGATTGGAACTCTTTCTGCATGACTCAGCATGCCAGATGGTGAACTAGAACCTCTGTCTTCAATAGGGGTTGCTGGAGCACAGCTCTTAGGATTTGCAGAAGCAATAGAAGAATGAAGTTCATCGACAAAGCTTGGATTAGTCATTGAACTTAAGCAAGAGCCTTCATGTTGACTTGAAGCTGTCCTCGACTCGGCCGGACTCCAAGCAAACAAAGGACTGGAGACATCTTTCCCGATACGTTGAGTAGGTAGATTTTTCGATAGATCCCGCCTTGAATTCACCAGATCTTTAACAGGTCCTCTTTGTGAACTATTTTTAGTTTCATATTGACTTTGTGACCAGGAAACATGCTGATTCTGATGAGATTCCACATTACCACGTCCACTACAACTCATATGTGCCATGGTAGGACTCCATAGGGCTTCACTGCTGTGATGGTGGTTTGATTCACCAGAGCATCCCTGTATTCCATCATGGTTCAAGTCTGTGTGCCCATATGAACTCCCAGGAGATTGAATGAAAACAGAATGCTTATTCTGGCAGTGTGCTTGGCTGTTCATAGTACAAGCATCCTTCAGTGGAACCGAACTAGTCGACAGAGACAAGCTAACATCTGGAGAGTACACACTTTCCCTTTCTGGAACAGAATACTTATTATATTGAACAGTTATTCCAGAAGAACTAACCACGCTGTGACCAACAGGGGAGAAAGCATTGGTCTGATCCACACTAGGGCTGTTCCTTGTATGTCCAGTACCAACCAGTGTTGCCTTGCTACTTGTATGTGATGCAGCCTGAGTGAAATCTTTCTGTTGTTTTGAAAGCACTTCAGTCAACAGCAATGATCTTTCTTCACTCTCAAATGTAAGCCATACTCTCAGCTCACGTGGGAAGTAACCTGTCCACTTTGATAGTTGCAAAAGAGTAAACGGTCCCTGAACATTCCCAGAAGGATCCTTGTAGTGCCAGACTTTCTCCGGCTCTGTGTCATTTGACATTGTTACTCCAGAAGATGAACGTGGTCCAGCTTCATAAATGGTTCTGATTGCTGTGCTGTTCTCCAAACTTCTTGCCCCTGATTCACAAATTGTACTTTCTGTGGACAAGCTTTTTGGATGGCTAAAGCCAGAAACCTTTTGAGGATGGTTTTGCTTAGTGCTAAGATATTTTGATATTCTTCGCGATATGGTTGTATCTGGTCTTGTCCGATTTACTGACTTTGCAGCTGCATATAATAAACAAGTAAATGCTCAAACACTACACTTAATTAACGCTTAGACTCGGAAATGTGATTTATTTTAATCAGTTGATGCTTATGGCAACATAAATTGAAATGTACTGCACTGCAACTTTGCAAGCAAATTACAGTGCAGAAACTTAAACTAGTTCAATATTTAGAATATATTGCAACAAACCACATGAAATTATGCTACAGTTGCAAGATTTATTCAATGCAAGAGAAATAGTTACATTCTATTTTTTTAATGCAACTTGAAGAATTAACATTACAGGAAGATATATACCAGTTCTTTTTTCATCTGTTTCTTCAGCAGACTCATAATTAGGATCCATATGTGAGTCAACATGCACTTGCAGAACTTCGTTAATCCTACGAGTTCTTTCCTCAGAATTGTCGAGAAGCTGCAACTTTTCTACATATTCTCTAAGTGTATGGTACAGTCAAGGATCACAATAATGAAGCAGTACAAGTAGTTGCCTATAACAAAAATAAAGCTGTACTTGATTATCATGAATTCCTGAGCAGAGGATTACTAGTTATTAGAAGCATGCCTCTAGAGCATTAAAAGAACTATGGTGAAGCTATGACAAGAAAATGGGAGCTATCCTAAGTTAAATAAAATTATAAATGAAGCACATCCAATTTTGGGAAGGAGGAACTAAGGATCCAGAAATCAAGAAATGGTAATTCAGTCAATGAAAAGCATTATAAGTGATAATAAAGGTATAACACATCATAATATGCTCAGTAGGATATTCTTTTCTGCGCCCAGTTTCGCTTGCACGGTCACGAAGATGCCCAAGCCTCTGCTTTTCATTTTCAAACCACTGTAAAGATTATAAATACCAGCAAGTAAGTTTGAGATCTTTTGAAGGAAAAAAACGATCATTGTATATATGTCGAGTTGTCCTTACATCATTCACTCTTACAGATTGCAATATCATGGCTTTCTCTAGGATATCCCCCTGCATTAATAATACAAAACAAACACAAATCAAACCTACACATATCCGATGGGCCAAAACAAAATTAGGTCACAAGTGTTCAGTGCCATGAAGCAGTACCATTTTTAGTCTGCTAATTACACCACACTTCATGCTCTGCCTTAAACGCTTGCACTCCTCCTACACAAGAAAATGTAAATATCAAAAAGAGGTAAAAATGAAACCCAATGTAGTTCAACTAAGAGTACCGCCTCTAACTTGTAAGGAAGAACTAGGATTTGATCATACTCTCTCTTGGGTTAACAGGTACGACCATAAATAACAACCATTCAACAACCCAAACTAGACAATAAAATCAGATAAGGACTTCTAAAAATGCTACCTCTATGAACTAAACATCAGACAGGACAGTAAGCAAAAGATGTTGACCTCTGTAAAGTCATGATTAGATATTGTATCCATTGTAATAATCTCCTTTTTGTTTAAATTCAATATCTCAAGTGCAAAATTTGTCATCTTTTTTCCAATGCTATACTTCTCTGGAACCTTGTGTGTTCCTGCAAAAAGAAAATAAAGAAAATGAAAAAATAGCTCACCGTTAAAACAAACTTCAAGAATGAATTTAATAAAGTAAATTATCTTACCAATAACTTTTACTAGACGATATATGTCTTGTTTCTGGCACACATCAGAAATTTTAATCCTCACAAAACCACCACAAATTTTGTCTGAGAATTTGGGATCACCAATTAAATCCTCCATCAGGCTGCGCCTCATGTAAATTAAATTTATATTATGCATGTCAATTGCTGCATAATCCTCTAGATTAACCTGTGTATCTCTTTCCATCTTTCTATGGATCCTTCTCCTCTTATCAGGCGAAAATTTTGCAGCAATGTCATTGTATCCATTGGTATCTCCATGAGCTGAATTGAGATTGCTAGTCACTTGGCTACTATCAGATACTGTTGAAGTCTCATTCATAGGAAAATGCATTTCCAAAAGCTTTAACATCTCAAAGTGAGCAACTCGTGCTTTCCTGAACAAGCGGTGAAGTCTTGAGTCACAAATAATTTGGCTTTTCCTCTGAGGATCACGAAGGTCATTCTTCTTGATATAATCAAGCAGAAGAGTCTGAACATCAAATGGAGAAATGAAAGATTGATCGCCATCTTTCATGTGTCCTACAAACTCCAATAGCTCTGGTGATGCCCATTTCATGTTTGGTGGCAAGGGCACTGGTTCATTTGGTACTTGTGTGTCTAACGGCACGGATATCCGTCCATTTGGTACTTTTGTGTCTACTGGCAATGGCGCCCATTCATTTGGCACTTCCGTGGGAACGCTCTCAGTATTTCTAGTTGGAAGCTCGACCTTTTTTGTAGAAGTACTACAATCTTTATTCACCTTTCGACGTTTTTGACCCTTTTTCCTTGAATTAGTTCGCCTTCGTTTTCTTGAGGAGCAGTCAGAACCAGCATCATCATCATCATTAGCGTCATACAGGTCATCAGACGACTCCTCTTTTTCTTTCCTAGCAGAAGTGCTTGGAACATTCCATCTGTTCTTGGCACTAGTAAGTTCTTCCATTGTTAATGACAGCTTTCCTTTCAGATCTAACCAATATAGCTTGAACAGGTACTCCCAGCTGAGTATGTCGTCAAAATCAACCTGTAATAGACACATAACATGGAAAAAAGGGTCAATTGAGCATGTAGGGCAGTGCATCAAATAGTATGTGAAATATTTAGTTTCTTAAAGTATGGACCATATGAGGTTCGATGCGAAGCAGGACAGTGCAGCTTGTGGGCAAGATAGGCAAAGAATAAATATTAATCTCTCAAAGAACAGGAGCAAGTGATGACCAACTTGCTAAAAAGGCTTGTAGGCAAATAACATAACACCAAGTTGAACTGAAACATGTTTATGAGGTTTACCTTTGTTACACTTTCATCTTTGGATTCTATCAAAAGTATAGTCCCATAACATGTGTCGCAGAAGCCCTTTGTCCCCCTAACGCTGAAGAATTTACCCTGCTTGATGCACACTTTGCAGAGGGAGTATGTACAAGTGTAGCACATATAGTGCACTGCCTTTTCACAGCTGCTGCATATGTGCCAGCCTGGCATACAAAACAACAAGAAACACAGAACAGTTAAGTGGGTTTAGATTTCAAGGTTAAAAATCGCATTAATATACATACTCCATCTTCTACTACAAAAATTCGAACAAGCTGACCTTCATTACAGAACTGCGCAT
>JAKNSH010083077.1:0-19818 GCA_027790015.1 Cymbopogon flexuosus
ACATATATGCTGATCGTGTCGTGTGTATGCCTGCTGGAGTCATATATATAAAGAGTAGTATGTGGTGTACACACTGCTGTCACTGACACCGACGCTTAACTGCAAATGGTTATGGTTGCATTAGCAAATCTGATAAATATACTCCCTCCGTCCCAAAATAAGTGTTATTCTCGCTTCCCGATAAAACCACGCTTTCAAAATGCCGACAATTATATATTAAAATATATAAATATTTATGCTAAGTAATTAGTATCATCGGAAAGATCTTGAAGTCTAGTTTTTTAACAAATTTATTTGAAGATATAAATATTGCATATATTTTCTACAAATCTAGGCAAAGTTGAGAAAGTTTCACTGGCACGCATCCCATAGCGACGCTATTTTTGGGACGGAGGGAGTATTGTCTTTAACAATGGCTCAAGCAGTGACGCCGTCATGTCGACTTGTAAGTTTCGTTGTTCACTGATGGTGTTACGTTGGTTGCGGAATTACGTCGCTTCTGCCTTCGTTGAGGGGAACAATGGTGTGTGTGGTGGAGGGTGGTTGCTATGTTGATATCTTAATTCCACTGTCTGACGTAGCTTCTATTGTTTGTAAATGTTATTTCATACTGTAGTTGTTAATGTTGTTCGTAACTCGAAAGAGTGTCTCACATTAGGTAATGTCTCAAGAAAATTAAATTTCTACAAAATATGAATAATCAACATCTCACTTTTTTTTAAAAAAAAAAACAACCTCGAAAAAACAAGAGTACATCAAAGACCAAATAATCAGCATCTCATTTTTTTTTTTAAAAAAAGAAAGCCTTTTTTTAGCAACGGAAAGAAAGCCTGCTTGCTACTGGGCTGTTTATGGGCGAAGCAAGCGAAGACAACTAAACAGTGCACAGACCAATTAGCCAGAGCCGAGAGAACAGGAGGGGCGGATAGGACACTCCATCCTCGCCGGGCGCCGGCGGAGACGACGAGCCGCGCCCGTCCGTAAATCGGAGCTCCGGCGTCGCTAAGAGCTTGCCTTCCTTCGATTCGTCGTCCTCAACACCTCACGCGAGAGCAACCGCAGCTCTACCGCGAGCTCGCAACTCATACGGCGGCAACGTCTATTCCGCGGGTGGACGCCTCGTCTCCTATCGATTGACGGCGAGAGCGAGCGTTCATGGATTCGGCGGGGACCAGGAGGGTCTCCCTCAAAGCCCACCGCCCCGACTGGAAATCGGAGGTTCGTCCACTCCGCCCCAATGTCTGACAAACCTCTCCCCGCATCCCTTGCCGGCGGCTTTTCGGTTCCCAATTCCGATTCCTGTTTTGCTACGCTGCGGCTGCGCTCGCCAGTGGTCTGAGGCGCCATGATATTGCTCGATTGCTGGGTTAGGTCAATGGTTGGCGGATGGGCGCACCAGGTATTCGATCGATTGCCAGAATGGTCTGCCGGCGTAGAACTACCTGTGCGGTCACTGTATTCAAGCTGTCAAGTGATTATAGTTTATAACTTATTTTTAGTAATCGTAATATCTAGTGAATTGAAATGGTTGATCTCCTTTCGGGCAAATGGCAGCTCCGATTTGAATATTATTTATCTAATTGATTGCTGCTCCTGCATTCTCATTTTAGATTGTTGCCTAAATTGCCCTCTATCCATGTGTGCTTATCCCCTATTGTGCTATCAACAGCTTAGAACAAATTGCCTCAGAAGAGTTAGAAAGGACAGAACTGACTTGCTCTGGAGGATCAGGAAGCAGGGGCAGCTGCCTGCCAATGACATGGTATAAAAATTCTCCTTTTATCAGATCTGGTGAGGTGCACTTCATGTACATTGAGGATTGAGCTACGCTTCTTTACACATTATATTCTTCTCCATGTGATCAATGCATGTCCCTGGTTGAAATATAAAGAAAACTCGGGATAATTTGATTTACTTAGATGATGTAATTCACTAATTCCTGAATGCTTATGATATCATCTTCCTGCATCCGACAGGCTACCACCTAGTTGAATGTTTGTTCCTATTAACTTTGCATTCTATTATATTGTTATTATAAGCTATCATACTTTTTTCGGCTTCTACTCTCTTATTTACCTAAGGCGTCCGTCGAAGTATTCTGGCTTGAAACTTTATTTCTGGACAAAAATTCTCACACTGACTTGCTGACAGAGGGCATAAATTGCAATGTTATGGGCTCTAGAGTTGTACGGTTGTGAATGTTTGTTGGTAACACACTGTATCACTAATTGTTAGTGAATACCTTTGTCCCAAGCACTCCCATTATTTCTGAAAACATTCATGTTAAAAAATAGATCTTTTGAAGCTGGATGTGAATAACAAAACTGAAAAGTAAGCTTATCGCCAACCCCAATTGACAAATGCGTACTTCTATATTAGCATACTAAACATGTATATGTTGCCTGATTCATCTGAATATGGCAACTGACAGGAAAATGTCGAATCTGCTGTCAGGAACATCATCTCTGATGAGATAGAGAAACTCAAACAATCCAATGAAGGAAAAGAGGACCAAGAAATGGATGCTATATGGGAATATCAAGGACCGCAGTCTGCTAAGCCTGCTGAAATTGAAAGTGAAGACATATTGCTTGAAATGGAAAGACTTCTTTATGAGGATATTAGAGAAGAACTAATCAAAAAACGTGTGGTACCTATAACTTTTGTTATTCTTTCATTCCCACTTCTTACTTACTGACCAGCAATCTATTTGTTCATCTTATTGCTGGAGTTTAGCTGCAAGAACAACCTGATTCAACTTTTTTTTTTCCAATTCCATGATATTTATTTTACTCATTGGTCTGGAATTTTTTTTGTCAGTTATTTAATCAGTTGTTATTTGTTAACAATTGCAGAACTAGAGGCACTTGATGAGGAAGATGCATATTTAGCTCAAGCTGTTTTTGATCATATGCAACTTAATGACAATGAGGTATTTAGATATTGGAGGTTTTAGAAGTCTTGATTTAAAAATACTATTCTCATATGACTGCTTCTGTGCTTGGTGTTGTCTCGGCTCATGCCTACGTGGTCTTTTAAGGGCACATATTTCAGTTTCTTTCATGGTTTTGTGCTTCTTGTGTAACTGTGGAATCCTTCTGTTCATCTAGGTGGGGGTGAGATAATAATACTCACTCCGTTCCAAATTATGAGATGTTTTGACTTTTCTAGATACATTGTTTTTATTCTAGACATTGTGTATATCTAAGTGTATACAGGAAATTATTGAATAGCAGGCATGTCAGCATGAGCAAAAAGCATTTGACGAACTATCATTTCTGCATCCATAGAATTTGGTTGGATGCCCTCTAAGAGCCGTGAATAATTCTAGGCAATTTCAGACAGTAGAGATGTAAAATTACTGTTTTTTTTTTCAGTTTACTAGTGTATCTGTGTTAGAGCAATTTGTCAATACAGTTCTGTCCTTATTGTTAGTTTGTTACTAAGACTGTAAGAGGCATGCTCTTGCTTTTTGTGCATAATTTGTATCATTTTATTGCATCTCACAGAAATAATGTGGTATATTTAGACCAAGATGTGAAGGTGCAGATGTGTTTTTCCCTTTCTTTTTAATAACTTGGTCTTCTGGATGGATCATATTGTTTGTGTTCATATGCAATGCAGCTGTTCATACGACTGTCATATTTGCCATTTGTGTTGCTGTTTGCTCAGTGACTTATAATGTATGCTATAATCATTGTCAGGCTGCTGAAACTGCTAAGCTCTGGTGTCCAGTATGCAAGCGAGGAGATCTACGAGAAACACATAATCTCATATACTGTACTCTCTGTAAACTTCGGCTTGACCTTGGAGAAGATAAGGTAGTTTGTATTTGCATATATGCAGGTTGTCTTTATAAACTATTTGGCAAAAGGCAGTTAGGGAACCTAATTGCTTCTGTTTTCCCCATCAGATGACGCTGGAGTTCTTACGAGAACGGTTGGCCAATGCGCATACGGATCACTTTGACAGAGGATGCAAATCCGTACCCAAGTTCTGTTTACAGACTATGTTTGGCCTGACTGCACTCTACATACAGTGTGAAGAATGCAGCACATTTGATATTGTGGTATAACCGACAGGAAACTGATATCAACACTTCAACAGAGGAAAGAAATGTTACAAAAGCTACCTGAAGTTATTTCATCGTTTCATGCTAGATTAGCTGGTTAAGTTGTGAGAAGATGGATGTACATCAACACTCAGCACCAGAACAGTTCATCCATGCAAGCTTCAAGTGAAAACAATTGACAGACAGACATATGAAATTTCATGTATGCCCAACTTAAATGTTGCCACCAGTGTACGGTGGATTGTAAATATGCGCTTTGACCATGGCAACGTTTTGTTGCCAGCTTACTTGAAAGTTGAAACTGCTGACTTAACACTATTAACAGAGATGTGATGCTGTGAACTCAGTGTCCAGGTTTATACATTAGCCTTCCTTTTCACTTCAATGTGCAGAATATGATTTATTTTCAGTTTGTGCAAATGATGTTAATTAGTGTTCAAAGAAAATATTGTCACTGATACCAGTATCTGAGTGTTTTTTAGTCTGCTGTTTATTGATAACTACTACCTTATAGGCAGATCATTTGCAATTATGGGCCTGCTTGGTTGATGCTCAAAGTTTGCAATGCCAAAGATTTGGCAAGCCAAAAGTTAGGTAAAAATTAGCCATAGATCTGACAAATTTGGGTAGCAAACTAAGCACTAGCCAAAACCATGGATTGCCAAATCTTTGGCATGGCAAATTTTGGACATCAACCAAGGCCCTATAATTTACCATCTGTTGACTTTTTGTAGCTCTACTTCTTTCTTCCTGTCACTTTCAGTGCCATCCAAAGCTGCGTTATCTTGCCAAAGGAAGAAGCTAAGGAATGCATGCAATATTGAATTGATCTAAATTTCAATTCGTCTTTGGGCGGCTTGGCTTTCCTTTGCAGGTCTGCCTCCGGAGGCGAGTGTGGCCTTCCTTCAGACGCCACAGCTAAGCGCTCTACAGCAAATCCACATAATTCGGCCACATCTGCATGTCCTGTC
Source organism: Cymbopogon flexuosus (assembly GCA_027790015.1). NCBI lineage: Eukaryota > Viridiplantae > Streptophyta > Magnoliopsida > Poales > Poaceae > Cymbopogon > Cymbopogon flexuosus. The sequence goes on from JAKNSH010083077.1 coordinate 5,044, forward strand.
CATCTTAGTAGTTTCTTGATGTAATTTTAAAAAGGTCATGATGGATCACCAAATCCTTTTCTATAAATGGCATAAAGAATGGTTGGCGAAAAGGTATTGGTTAATTAGAAGTTAGAGTCATTCTGAAGTTGAGCAAAGGTTTATTTGGTAGAGCTCCACTCATTGATTTTTGTTAGTTCTAGTTCCGTGATTCTTTGATAGAGTAATTCTAGTGGGGAGATGCAGTGAGAAATGATCTAGAGAGGATTAAATATGGAAGCTGTATGAGCTGTTTTTTTTTAAAAAAAACTTCTAGTGTATAATGAAGAAGAAATTTTTTTGGCGAACGAATGAAGAAGAAATTTGATAATGATATTCACCAAAATATAGTTATGTCTGACCGCTTTGGCTGTCTAGAAGCGATTCTCACAGTAAATTTTGGAGCTGGAAACGCTCCCAATTCTTCAATGTTGGCAAGATGCTTGAAGCACTTTGAACAATTCTTGTAAAGCGTGAACAAGCAATTTTGAACAATTCTTGTAAAGCGTGAACAAGCAATGAAAGAGAATATCCAACGACATGTATATAATCTGATTTCTTTGGTAAATAAAGAAGAGACGTGATTTGTTGAGGATAAGAATGACGCTGCCATTAAAGAACAAGATGATGTTGCTTGATGACCGCTTCTTAACCACCCACCTTCTCTTTCCAGCATGGTTGAAGTTATTATAAAAAAAAAGGAAAACGAAAGGTTTTTTTTTTTGACAATTAAGGAAAACGAAAGGTTAACTATTGGTCTAGTATATTGATATAGAAGGTAAATTAAAAAAAAAACATATTTACAATACACAAACACAACACGCATACTATCGGTTCATCTTCTCTTCGGTTTCAGTGTGGTTAGCCACCGTATTTCAGTGGATGCTGAGCTGGGTCTGGGTGCCTGCGTCCGGCGACGTATTCAGTTGACGTGGCCCCATTTTTTTACGACTCATGACACGGCAAAACTTGGGTTAGGTAGACAATGCATCAAAGATCTCTGATCCAGTCAAGACTTTTTTTTTTTCCCCAAAGATTTGCTGAATTCCAAATCCTCTGCAGCAGCGTTGCGAATAAGTGTTTTCCCCCCTTCAAATACAACGTCGAGAAGACTAGGCAACAAGGAAGAAGTTAGGCGCAGACGCGCAGTATCACATTCAAAAAGACACTGGGATCAATGGATCATCACAATTCGCACAGTCGTTCCAATGCCCCACTAATCTTGGCATTAAATTAGTGGATTCCCTCCGTCGGTAGAAGAATGTAATTCTGGAACAGTGTTATGTTTTAGCAGACCGAATTTTACCAATTATAAATAAAAAAGCATAAATAATTATATTATTAAATAAGAGCTCTTTTACGGTGGTTGGGGTACTTATTGGTTCCTCTTGGTTTCTAAGCAAATTAATAACGCTAATTGATTTTATTAGTGGAAGGTTAGTAATGTAATTGGGTCTCCCCGGTCCTGTCACCTCTGTTCGTTCCCCGGAACCCCGTACCACTCAACTCCCCTATCGATCTCTCGTGCGGCCGCCTCGCCATCGATCCTCGCCCATGAGCACGAAACTGTGCACTAACCCTAGACGCCGGTGCGGCCACCTCGCGATCGCGCGCCGCCGCCGGCGACGGCGTCCTACCCTCTCTCGCGAGGCTGACGCGAGGCTGCCCTGCCCTCCGCCATAAGCCGCGGCCGCCTTGCCCTTAAGCTGGGTCGATAATAAATCTTTGATCTGAAAATAACCATGACAGAAATAGCACTAAGTTAGCTCATTGGCTTCCTCAACATTGCAACACATGCAGAGTTCTAACACCGGGGGCGGACAAGGTGCTAGCATCTCCATGCGGACACGGAGAGCAGCTCTCCGCGTTGCCAGCAATGCAGGACGAGCGAGTCGGCGCACGGAAGCCCCGCACTGGCACCTTCTTCAGCAGCGAATCCCGACGGCGTCCAGGGACCAAGGTCGAGCAGGAACGCGCAGGACTAGAACACCTGGAACAGGTGCGTGTCGAACGGCAGCTCAGCGCGGTCACACAGATGCAGTCCACTGAGACGGCAAGCTTGGCGCCAAGACGCCTGGCGAGTATAACGACGGACGGCACCCATCGTAAAAACACTCATTAAATAAATATCGTTAGATTCATTACAAAATGTATTTTCATAATAAGTTAATTTAGAGCAGTAAATATAATTAGTAATTACTAAAAACTTGGTTAAACGTGAAACACTTTAAAAAGCACGCAACATGTAGTTGCATCCTTTCCAAGACAGAGATAGTATAAAGAGGAACAGCCGACAAAGCATGAAGCCTCGAGTCATGCACAGTAGAATTTTAATCTCTTTCTCTTCAAACTGGGAAAGCATTTATCCATGCTGACTAAACAAGTACAGTAAACGACGTACTTAAAATTTTCCATACGCCAGAAAATTTGGCTTCGGGAACAACACGTGTAGTTTCTATGCACTGAATTCTTGCTCAATCATTCTTTCCTTCCAATAAGGCATAAGCTGAAATAAGTTGACAAAATACATATAGATCATGTCCCGAATATTGGAATTGGAATAATATTTCTCTCTCACATCAAACGGTCACAGTGGTAATTTCGGGTTAACAAATGGGTGCTGATGACGGCGGTAAGAAGAGGCTAAGATAGGCGGATGATAGGAGGAGAGAGCGATTCGAGTAGACCACACGCCAAGCAATGGATATTCTACGAGTCACATGATTATTTTATTTTTGTTTTTATTTTATATACTGATGATCATATATATCGTGAAATAATCATCCACAGGACCAAATCTGATCGGCTACTACCAGCACACAGCTAGAAACAATCACCATCAAATCATATACGTACACTTCCATGGAAAGATCCAAATGGCAAAATCGGCAAACAAACGAGTAAGATGCCGTCACCCGTCTCACTCACAGAAGCCAAGTCAAACAAGAGCACCGAACTACTGCGAAGAACGACTGCGCCTGAAATGCATGGTCACTCATCATTATGCATTTCCGTTTTTTTTAAAAAAAATATTATGCATTTCCAGCTGAAATTAGCTTTCCTTTTGTTTTCCGCTAAGAAGTTGGAAATTACCTACTCATTTCAACTTAGTATTATCCCCACTAATTAACCTCTAGATTCGAAGTTTGTCTATGCTCGTGCTATCCTGTCAGAGCATCAATTATGTACTTAGTAAATCAACGTGTTTTCCAAATGGCTAGAAAAGTATGGAACATATTTCTTGTCTTTGTTTAATAGTTTTCAATAACTTGCTCCTAAAAAAATATAAAAAAACTATAACAACTTGAAGATTTTTTTGGCGCTAAGCTCAGTCCTGTTGGGCACTATTTTCTAGATTCCCCTCACCGCCTCCTACCACACCGCCACAAACCACAGCCACCCTCGACCACATCACATTCACCCAAAAAATGGATTCTGGCGGTCACTCGTAGGCGTAGGTTGCCAGCTAGGGACAACCCCAGTCGTCTAGTCGTTGGCCAAACGTGACAACCCACCTCCCTTACCTTTCCCCGACAACCACCCTAGCCTCCTCTCGGTTTGTCGCGGTCGCGCCCTAAGCAAGGCCAATGACGGTTAGGGCACACCTAGGCCTGGGATCGGCCATAAGTGGACAAAGGTATGGCCCGATATCATGCGCCTATTATGGACCCCTGATGACGGACCAAGTGAGGTCTAACGTAGGGCAATGGTTAGCTTGCGTCACCTCTTGCGCACAGACATGGGAGGGCACGATGCGGCCAGGGCGAGCCGCCACCACTCAAGGGAAATCGCGACACTTAGGATGGATTAGAACAAAATAGGAAATTTAATAAGATATTTGCTTAGGAAAATATACTAATATTTTTTTTCTAAAAATTAAATAGATATTTGTAATAAAAGCAGACCAGATCTATAAAGAATCTTCCTAAAAATTGAGATTGCCTGAGAGTTAAGTCCAGTAAGTACTATAATAATATATAAGAGAATTGTAACCATGGAGGCAATCAAAGAAAATAATCTATTCCGCTACCCCTTCTCCTCTCCTCTCCTCCCGTGTCGCCACCCTTCTCCCTCTCCCCAACATCCACACTCCCCTTTCCCTAGCCGCACACCGCCCCACCACTTCTAGTGGTGCCCACACCACTCGCGCCCCCACCATAGCCGCTCCAACCAGCTACCTCGACCAAGCATGTGACACCTGAGTTCTTTCTTCTCCTTATTATGCTTCTTCTTTACCAAATGAGGGGCGGAGGGGGTGAAACCACTCCTTGCTTTCCTCTAGCAATATTGAGGACTCCAAAGATGGTGGGAACTTGGAGATGGTCATCCTTGGCTTCTCTTGGCTTCCTCCTCCTTGATGGGGACCAGGTTCCCAATTTTCCTTAGGTTGAGATAACTATCGGTTTAGTTGCAGAATGGCGTACCAATTCAGCTTTAGATCAAAGTTCCTGAACTATGTAAACTTAGCACAACTTTTTCACGGTCTCCAAGCTTGTCCCACTTTGTTTCTTTCCCTTTTATCTAGTTGTTTGTTAGCAAGTCTTTACATTTTGTTTTAAAGAAAATTATTGGTAGATCATCTCACTGTCAAATATATTAATTGAGGAGAGAGATGAGCCAAAGTACAAGCGAAAAACCCAAAAATACAATAAAAGACCGCAAAAAGAAATTTAGGCCCTCAAGGCAAAAGAGGTAAACAACCTAAGGTGATTGATAAGCCCACTACTAATTTTGGCTGATTCAACGGTGTTTTACGAGAGAAAATAAGCTGAAACTAGAAGAAGCGAATAGAGCCATAGCCAAAATTACTTTTAGTCTAGCCTCTAGATAACTATGCTTTTTGTTAGTTTCATTTAGAGGTGCTTTACTTACATAATATTAGTAGTATAGAATAAGAACACTGCTGCATAGAAGGTCCAACGTCCGAGCCAACCAAACCAAACCAAACTCCCCTGCACTGAGACTAAAACCTGGTGAGTAGTGACCGAACACAACCATTTCCCCACCAACTCCGTTCACCTCACACGTCGCGATTCAATTCCCTTGATCATGGAAGGCCTCATCCCGCTGCTCTACAAGGCGATCAAGGACCGGCGGAGCAACGCCGCCGGCAGCGGCGGCGCCGGAGGCCGCGCCTACCGCACCGGAGGTGGCCTCTCCTCCTCCTCCTCCGCGGCACCCGTGGACCTGGACGACCCCGAGCAGAGGAGGCGGTGGCTGCAGCAGGAGCTGCGGTCCCCGGTGCACGCGGTCCACGCGGCGGCGGCGGGCGACGGGCCGCTGCTGCACCGGCGGAACCTGTCGCTCGAGGAGCTGGCGGGCGAGGTCGGGCAGGGGCTCTCCCCCGACCGCCGGCTCCGGGTGCCCCTGCCCAAGGCCAGGAGCGTCCGCGCCTTCGCCTGCATCGGCGCCGCCTGATCATCGCCGCCTCAATCGAGCGCGCGGGTGCCGCGCAGCACACGCGGTCGCTGGGCGGAGGCGTGGCATACGTTAGGATTGTTCATGAGCATAGCAAGTTCGTAAGTTCACGTATACATACAGTATATAGGTAGGTGTTGTTATCAATTGTGTTGGGATTGGAATTGGAGAACTCGAGATTGTATTGTATATGCAAACTAGTGCCCCTGTTTGTTTTCATGTTCTTGATGAGAACAGCTGGTAGCGGTGATCTTTTCGTTTCGTGATTCTTCTCAGTTGTTAAGTATAGTACTCAATTACTCATTGTTAAAGATGGCAACTTTTGTTCAGGTTTCTTTGATTCCAATTCAAGCGATGCGATCCTGCCAAAATCTTGCACAGCAAACAGCTTGATTTCATTTGCAGTCTCTCCTTCCACTGAGCACACACCGATCTCCACCGCGTCTGAATAAACAACGATTTCTTCAGTTCTTCTGGCTGTCCAACACTGCTAGCGATTTCTCTCAGACTCATCAAAACGCCAAATCAAAGCGCTTTCAGTGTAGCAGTAAACAACTTACTTTGGCTCCTTTCTGCAGGAAGTTCCAAAACCTCCAATTGTTCTCATTTGCTTCTCTCTCATTAGACGTGCGTGAAAGCTAACGTAGCGGCGCAAGTTTGCTCCGAACAAGCAATTCATATTCGTGTCGTATCTTTAAACCATATATAATATCTCTTCCATAGAATAGAAAACAGATCACGAGTTGAGCACTGATTTGCGTTTGCTGATTTTTTCAGAGGAATCTGCATGCGTCTCTACATCTGTAACTGGTTGGTCTTGCTTGCTGTCTAGGCTAGGCGATGGAGAAACGGAGGCGGCGTGACCGCCGGCCCAGTGATCCCAGCAGCCGCTGCAGGCGCTACGTACTGGGCCTCGACGACGAGCGAGAAAAAACCAACCGGTAATTGGTGGGATGGAGATGAGCGACGCGTGAGCTGGCTCCCGGCCAGAGGGAAATCTGGAAACGCTCCGGCAAAACCAGGGGTGGCACGGGCAATGCCATGGAAGCATCAGCAGCCCACACAAGTGCCACCTAATCCGCTTGCAGAGTTGGAATTGCAAAGGCTCGTGTGACCATCGCAACCATATTTGTCCACATACGGCGAAAATTCTCAGTGACACCCCTCCCCGGTTAATTACTTTCCGCGTATTGGGAATTTGGGGTCCTAGGCAAACTTGCATTCCAACCCAAATATCACCCGTAATTCCCGTTCCACCCCGTATTTCTTCTATTAAAACCAGCCATAGATAGACGGAGGCTATCTGGACCAAAAAAAACTCAGAAAAAAAAGAAGATACAGTGCAGATAGAGAGGAAGGGGGTGTAGCTGTGTAGGGCTGTAGCTAGGGATCCTCGTCCTGGTGGACGAACATGACGCCAAGGGAGTGGATCCACGATGTCGGCAATGGTCCTTTCATCGGGGTCATGATTTTCATCCTGGCGCTCACGGCCGGATCCGTGATGTTTGCCAAATACTGTGTTGGAGACCGGGCGTTTATGCGCACCGGTTATGACTTTGAAGGCTATGTGATGCGCAAGTGCGCGGTTTGTGTCGGCCTTCCCAAGCGGACACATCCTCGTGTAAGGGAGAGAGGCCCTCTTGAGGTTGAGGTTCAAGCCGTTGAAGAAGCGAGGGCATCAGAGCCCCCTCCTCCTCCCCCTGTTGCACCTACACCTACCCCTGCTCCTGTTGCTGCTCCTCCCCCTGCTGCACCTACACCTGCACCTGCTCCTGCAGGAGCAGGATTAGAAGTAGCGGTAGCAACAGCAGCAACAACAACCAAGGAGGAGGAAGATGAGGACAACGAGGATTTGGAGGACGAGGAGGACGACGATGACGAGGATGAGTTTGATTTTGAGGCAGCGGAAGCTCTAGGTCTGAGCTAGGTTTACAGAATTTTAAGGGTCTCTTGAAACTAGGCTTCATGTTTTTCTTAAAATATTTCTTTTTAGAAGGCATTCAAGGGCCAACAAATCTGATCTTGGAGGATCGAGAATAATGATAACAATTGGAAGTGTTATCAATTTCCTTATGCATGTGTTTGGGTCATGAAATGATTTATCGCTTAATTCAAGCTGCGAGAGGCGGGTTCGCACCATCTTGATCTATTTGGCGTCGTTGGATTAAGATCTGGATGGCTAACGTGAGAGCGGAAGCAAAGCGTTTGAACAATCGACGGGCGTGGAATTTACACTTCCGCCCTCCTCGAACCATAAATTCTAACTTTGAACCAAACAAACTTCTTAATCTAACTTGGAACCACACAAACTTCTTAATCAATGTTGCCTCACACCACAGGTATGTTACAAGCTCGTATTATTATACACCACATCTAAATATTGTTTGAATTTGATCTTGGATCAAGAATAATGAAAACTGGGATGTTATAAATTAGAGTAAAATGTATAGCAGGTACCTAAATTATTGTTCAGCTCTCAAATGGGTACTCCAACTGAAAAAACAACCAGATAGGTACTGGAACAGCTTGTCCTTGGCCACAGAAGCAACATCAGCTTACATGGACAAGCCACCGTGGATGCCCATTTTGCTAAAAACCCCCCAGCCAAACCATTCATTCACATTCACAGTTCATTTCATATGCTAAGAAAACCACCCAGCCAAACCATCCCTTTACATTCACATGTTCCATTTCATATGCTAATAAAACACACCAGCCGAACCATCCATCCATTCACAGTGACATAATTGTCTGAGAAACCATTCATTCATTTCCATGGTTGTGGTCATTACAGCCAATATTTCATCAGCAAACTAGGATTTGTTTTGGTCCTTACTTTACATATGCTAAGCAAACGGCAAGTTGCTGCAAATGATCTAAGATGTTGTCTGGGCAAAAGGCAACGTATAGTTGCTGCACAAAAGGCAACTATATTTCCTGCACAAAAGACTATCTAAGATGTTGTCTGGGCTATCCTACTGTCCAGATTGACCTCTCTTGGCCTTACCTATCTTCTTACTGGGCGCATCACTGTTCTTCACTTTCTTGGTACTTGAGGTCCTTCCAGCCTTCGTTGCTGTTGTAAGTGAAGTATGCCTTGCTGGTGGGAGGTTGGAAATGATGTAGGCAGAGTCTGGCAATGGTTGAGTAGATGGAATGTGTCTCATGTTCTGTGAAGCCTGAATAAGTTGGTTACACCAGTTTGTGATATGTCAGTAGTGAATGGTTGTGACTCAAACTAAAATGAACATTACTGGTACCTTATATAGTAGTTGTGACAGCATGGGGTTTTCCACTTGGGACATAACTGGTACCTCAACTAGGTCAATCACCTCCTAAACCAATAACACAGTTAGGTATTTACATTTGCACATGTACAATGTATGGCTGTGGCTGTGCACATACCTGCGAACGACTCATCTCATAACTTGGTTGCTGCTCTGGCTCAATTGAAGTAGCAGTTCTAGTTGCTTTTTTTGTATTCTTAATAGGTGGTTGGCCTGCCTTCTTTGCTTCACACCTCGCTGAGTTGTGACCAGTTAGTCCACAGTGGCTGCAGTGCATGATTACTCCATGTTTGGACAGCCTTGGTCCATTAGGACCTTGAACTTCATGTGCTGCCCTTTTTCTTGCCTTAGGTGGTCTGCCTGCCTTCTTCTCATACTTAGGTGGTCTGCCTGCCTTCATCCCATTCCTTATCTGTTAGCATCTTCGCTTTGCCATATGGAGCATTTTTCTTCTTCCCTTTGCTGAGTACAATGCCCTTGGCTGCACCCTCATCAACCACCCCATCATCAACATTGTCATAGAATAGATCATCATCAGCAGCAGCAACTTCATAGTCACTGTCTAAAAAGTCCCCATCTGTGCTGCCATCATTGTCACTGTTGTTGTTGTTGTTGTTGCCCACATCATCTCTTTCAGGTGGCACCTTGCTAGGACTTACCACTTTGGGTAGTGTACCAATTGGATTCACCACAATGTCTTCCCAGGCTTTATCAAATGATTTGTAGATATCAAAGTACAGCACAAAGTTTTTGACCTTATATGCAAATTGGTTCATGATTTTTGTTTCTGCATTTGAGTCTATAATTCTCAAACCAGTAGGCACAACCATCTCAGGCAACAACCAGTACACGTCCAAATTGTCAAGTCCATATCCTAACATCACGCTGATCTCATCAATTGCGAAAAAATGCCAAAACTTCTCTTTGATATGGTCGAACCAATCAACCTTGCCATCAAGATAAACCTGATCTTTACCAGACCCATAGAAAAAGCCTCCATGATGTATTTCACAGAAAACTCGTCATCATCAGACCCTAAACATTCAAATAAAACCTAAAGTTCAGTGATTTGTCCTAACAACCCAACCTGTACATCATATCCATGTACCACACCGAGTTCGCGACACTTACCATAAACAGGTGCAGGTTCCCCAATCAATCCCCGGCGACCGGCCATGGCGCCGCGCCGCGCCGCGCCGTACCACGCCTCCTACGGCTTCACCCAAACCTTTGCTCTGTACAGACTCTTCTTTCCAGCATCAGCACCATTTAGAACTCCAAATCAGCACCTGTACAGGAAAATTCTTATCTCATTTGAAACAAATATATAAGGTACGGGGGAACTGTAACGACAGGTGTGCCTGTATGCCTCACTGGCTGGACTGCAGTGTCACCATCATTTTTTTTGTCACCATCAAACTGCTACACAAAAAAAAGGCCAGTAGCATATGTTCAGAGTCCGACCAAAAACAACATCAGAACTACTATCTTCTGAGTTCTGACCATCTGAAAAAAAAACAGACCTAGTTCTTGTTGTGCTGGGCGACGGTGAAGCACGATGCGTCCTTGGCCTCGGCCCGCTCGCCGAGCGCAGCGAGCACGCCCCTCACGAGGCCGCTCTTTCCCCCATCTCGCCCATCCCTGAAAGGCCTCCTCGCGGGCTTGGCGGCGGCGGCGGCGGCGAGATTGAACGGCCTAGGGGCTGGACGACGAGAATGAAGGGGAGGCGGGCGGCGAGATTCGGAGGCCAGGGGCCTGGGCGACGGCGAGATTGGGGACCCGGGGGCCTGGGTGACGGCGAGGCTGGGAAGGGCGACGACGAGACTGGGGAACGGCGGGCACGGTGATTTTTGGTGAGGCTCGGGAGATGAGACGGAGCAGCAACAAAGATATACCTCCCAGGCTCCACACTGCTAGGGACTGATAGATGAAGTCTAAGGTTCAGCGAGGGGGTTTCAGCAAAAGTGCCATACCCATTAGGCTGCTGGTGCTTGCGTGGCTGGTCCACGTAAGTTGTTGTTGCCCGCGTGTCCCCGGTCTATACCGTTGGCGAGCAAAAAAAATAGATCCAGTACCTATCTGATTGTTTTTTTAGTTGGAGTATCTATTTGAGAGCTGAACAATAGTTTAGGTACCTGCTATGCATTTTACTCTTATAAATTATGTTTGCAAGTATACAATCTTGAAAATATATTTCCTCATACATGTTTAATGAAGCTCTCATTTATTATTGTAAATGTTATTGCTCTCTTCTACAAACATGGTTAACCTTATGATGATTTAGTTTAGGACAATTGAACAATCTATTATATTTCAGGACGGAGGGAATATGTACCTATGTGCCGTAAATTGTTTATACTCTAGTGTCATGTGTTGCATGCATCGAAAAGGAATGCGTCTTGATCTGTTTGCATTATTTGGATTAAGATCTGGGTGAATAACGTAGGTGCGCAGGATCGATGCTTTGCTCCACATATGTGGTACCTACAGTTTCTTGCTTGTTTACCTACAGTTTCTTGCTTGTTTGAAAGAAGCATCTACTACATAACAAGCGATGTGAACTACATAACAAGCGATGTGAAGGAACATAAAGTCAAGTAATAGTGGTGATAGAGAGTATTCATGAAAGTAATAATATAATAAGAAAACAACAACGAATAACTTATTTGGAAGGTAATTAATGCACCACCCAAGCATGATTGGGAAATTGATGATCCAACGTCTAGGGCCATCAGAGATTTGAGGAAACTGTGCAGCCATGTCCAAGAAAATCACCTCAATACTTTGATTTGGTTGGTGAGGTAATGCACGTAAGGATAAGCACTTTCATGCTCGTTTTTTTTTTCTTCTGTTGTGACCTAATTTGTGGAAAACTACTTATAGAATGTTGCTATTAAAGTAGAAGACACCTCGCAGGCCGAAAAATCCATAAACTTCATTTCCATATAGCAAGTTGGAGCTACTAAAGCTCTTGCAACCAATAGCTTTAGTAGGTCCCTTATTCAAATAGTCCTTTTTTTCCCTATCAAAAAAATAGTCTTTTTTTTCTAAAACTTCTTATTTTTAAAAAACTTTCTATAAAAATCTAAGGGACACTTTTATGTACTTAGGGCAGTTCCAATGCAGACTCTATCGTATAGTCTAAACCTATTTATTAGCTTTTTGTTTATTGTAATTTGCTGATGTGACAGCATATTTATTAAAGAGAGAGGAAGAAAAACTAAGACTCCAAGTCTTATTTAAACTTTAAGTCTATGATATCTTTGAGGTAATAAATATATTGGACTCTACTATAGAGTCTGCACTGTGAATGCCCTTATTAAAGAAAAACAAACGCATAGTGCTATATAGTCTCTTTGGTACAACTTAAGTTGCTTATTGTCAAAATAAGGTGAGAATGCATTTATTACAATTTATTTAGCCACGAATCTCCCTACATCACCTATCTTTACTAATGCATTAAAGTGTGTTTAATTAGAGTGGATTTTTTAGACTAAACCAAAACATTCCGGTCTCCAACATCCAACGGGAGAACGTGTCTTTAATCCTTACATGGTGTCTTCACCCAAACTTTCGAAGACTTGCAACACCATGGCTTCCTATAGATGAGTAGATGACATCCTTCCTTCATTTGCATTATATTCTCTCTATAGCCGTGACCAAAGCCCGATGCCCTGATCCAATACGCCCCTATGAAAACCATCTGCAAAGAAAGAATTTTTTTTTTGACAAAGTCTGCAAAGAAAGAATTATAGTTGTTGTTCTGCTAAACACAACATCATTTTCACAAAACCACACCGCCTAGCACATCAACGGTACACTTATTTGGTTCCTTAGCCTCTGGAGAAAAGCTCCATAGCCGGGACCCAAATAAATGGACTATATCCTTTGCTGGCGGTTGAAAATTAAAGTGATGAATAACGAGTTCCACATACACCTTGCTATGCCGATCGTTTCCTTTGTACGTACCCCCTTCGACTAGTTATTGTTGTTCGTTCAAACTACTCTCTCTTTACGTAGAGTAGCTTATTTTTAAGCTCCTAAATAAGACCTGGGACACTAGCTGTAGGCTGTAGCGTTTTAGCAAACAGTAGCGACCGGGAGCAGTAGGTGACTCCGTAGAGAAGAAGAAATGAAAAGCCAGAAAAAGGTAGAGCAGGTGAGTTTCAGAATTCAGAGTCGCGGCGTGATAGGCATGCTAATGCTTTACTACCGTTTCATCGTCGAGCATGAAAACAGCGAGAATGCCTCACGATTGACAACTGAAAGATCTTTTTTTTAACTAAAGGATGAAAAAAAAGGATGAAATTGCTATTCCTCATATCAAATCAACAAAAAAAGAGAGAGAAAATGTTGAACTGCCACATTTTTACAGTAACCCTCCACGTGCGACGCGTCGCCCCGGCCCGTCTTCAGCACACGCACGACGACGCGACGGCGGCGGCGGCGCCCCGGCCGTCGGACGGCACGAGCGCCAGCGCCAGCAGCACGGCCATGAGGCCCACCGGCACGAGCAGAAGCAGCAACGGCGGCGGGGGCAGCGGGGGCAGCACGAGCGGCAGGAACACGAGCAGCGCGGTGAGGCAGAGGAACAGCGCCGCCAGCCCCGCCGTGAAGTACCCCTGCCCCGCCGGCGCCGCCAGTACGGGCCTCGCCGCCTTTGCCTGACGGCCCCGCAGCTTGTTGCCACCCTCGGCGCCGCGCATTCGCTCGCCGCTGCCGCAGGCCTTTCCCTCCGCCGCCATCCACGGACTCGCTCGCTCCGCCGGCCGGCTTGGTCACCTTGCCACCTCGCTGCTGCCGCTGGCAACCAAGAATCGTCCTGCAACTGCAAGTTATTCTGCAATCCTGAGACTGAAATGAAGTGCTAGCTGGAGCTGGGAGGCGGCGGCACACATATAGAGCTGATTCTTGGTTGCCTGTTGCCTTGCTTCTAATGGCTTTGTTGGAATCAAGCGAAGGCGATCTTGATTCGAGTGGCGCGATGGCCGAGGATGGAGATACTGATGTGGCCGCAGAGATTGGCCTGGGATTGCTCTAATCGGGAGGAGGACGGACGAGGAAGATTTGGAAGGCCGGATGCAATGTATGCAGATCAAATGGCAATGTAGCAGTACCAGCAGCTGGATATGGAGACCGAGGAGTCGAGGACTACGTACCTTCAGTAGTCCAGGTGTGGTGCACCTGGGTGGATGCAGGACGACATCGACAGACTGGAGGGCAAGTTGGTCGTCTTCAAGATCGATCCAAGTACTTTTCCTGGTGAGTGTGAGGCAGGCAAGCAGGGGTAAAGTTAAATTCGCTCCTAATGCATATGCTCTCACCTCCTCCCACGTAATTGGATTCGTATTGAGAAATGTGCAAACATACATCTCAAAGCAATTGAGATGTGTGTTTGCATACTTCTCAATACAAATCCAATAATATGGGTGGTGGGAGCATATGCTCCTAAGAGCAAAGAAACCGTATTCGGCAAACAGGTCATCATCATCAGTCAAACAGGTGAGACACCCTCGATTCGCATGCCAACTCGGGCCATGTTTAGTTCACCGAATTGGTGTTGGAAAGCACTGTATCAGAATTCCTGTAGCATTTCGTTTGTATTTGGTAAAAATTGTCCAAACTTTGACTAACTAGACTAAAAATGTTCGTCTCGCAAAGTAGAACAAAACTGTGCAATTAGTTTTTAATTTCATCTACATTCAGTACTCCATGCATGTGTCGGCATTTTGATGTGACGGAGAATCTTCTTTTTTATAGTAGAATTTGGAGGAGAATTGGGAGACTAAACAAGGCCTCGGAGATTTTGCGTCCAAATTCCAAGGGCTCAGTTTAGCCATGCATATACGCCTTGGAGCACTGTTTATATGAGTGTGCCTTTTTATTGGATCTACTCCCTCTGTCCCTATTTAATTGTTGTCGCGGGATGCGTGCCACAAGTTTGACTCAATTTATAGAAAATACATGCGACATTTATATCTCTAAATAAATTTATTAAAAAACTAGATTCAAAGATCTTTCCAATAATACTGATTATGATATTAATTGATGA
>JAKNSH010083141.1:0-10480 GCA_027790015.1 Cymbopogon flexuosus
GGTGGGCTTCGGGAAAAGCGCTTATAGGGACGGGAGGGACGAGGTCCACAGGCAACAGTTGCTATCTCCTCTGCGCTCTTTTGCTTTCTCTCTCTTAGATAGCTAATCTTCTGGTAGAATGTTTTTAGTTTCTGATGATAGATTATCCACTATCCAGCAGCATTCAGATAGTTAACTGTCTATTCTAACTCTGAATCCATATGGGCCATACAGATTCTCATGGGCACAAAAACGTCAAGATTCCGCTTTCCTGCCAGGTAAATTACCAATCGAATATTCACTTGCATCAAGATCCATTTTCTTTACATAGTGAGCTCGCCACCTTACTGTTCAGCACAAATTTGTTATGTATGATATGTTCCTATGAGAGTAGAGACTAAAGAGGCAAGAGGAACTTGTGTATACTCACCCAATTTGGTTTTGCTGAATGTGTAGGTGATCAGGTGGTTTTCATGGTGCTGAATCTGGTGCAGCTCCTTGGGCTGATATCCACCTTTGAGCCATTTCTGGTGTTACCTGAATTACCAGAGTAGTAGAGTTAAGGCTAGAGGAAATTATGAAAATTAATGTACCTTGAGACACATTTACAGTTGATCAAGCATAAGCAAGACAAAAAGGAACATGATTATAGCCAGTTGTACACTACTGAAGACGTCTGATTAGTCCAAAAATAATAAATGCCTGTTTAGTTAACAAAGTTGATCCAATTGACTATCACTGAGACGCAACACGCATCTTCCTAATCAGGCTTGGGAAGGATCCAAGATTCCTGTGCTGCTCCTTATACAACTCTGTTGTAAAGCAGCCATATTCAGGTTGCCCTGTTTGAAACTGTACATTGGAAAGAAATTCAGACAATCGATTTGCTCTTCATTCTAGCAAACTTCAGGAATCAGGAATTTTGTGTGTGATGTGATGAATCTTTATTAAAAAAAATTGTTGTTTTCTAATCAGGAATTCAAAGGCCTGAACATTGGCGATTCTCTCCCTTAATATAGGAAGCATCATAACCTTGTTTTTAGGGGAAAAAAATGGAGCAACTATTTAATCCTCATTATGGGCTGGAATGCTCTAGGAAAAGGCTTCGTGAGCCGGGAGTGATTTTCGGCCCACCCAGAGGCTCCCAGCCCGGCCCGGCCCGGCCTGTCTAAACGGACGGAACGCGAAGGTTTCTGCATAAACGGTGGGGTTTGGACGCTTTAGCCACAGCCGCCGCCACACCGAGTTCCAGAGTTCCAGACCACCGCCCCTCCCTCCCCTCCGCCGCCTCCTCTCGCTCGCTTACTCCCTCGCAGGTCTCTGCTCCAGCCGCCCGATTTTGCAGAAGTTGGTGGATTCGTTTTCCTCATGGGTCGCACCATCAAGAAGGCCAAGAAGGCCAAATCCAAGAAGTCCAAGAAGGTGCGGTACCTGATAGATAGTGATAGGATTGTTTCTGGAGCGAGAGCTCTGATTGCTGTGGTTTCATCTTCTTCCTGAATCTCTCCAGCGTGTTCTTTCCTTCATCAATTGACTGATTCTTCTGTATTTCTTGGCTGCAGAAAACTGAAGCGTCCTCGTCGTCCAATCCTGCGGTTGCCTCTGGTCCGGCTAAGGTGAGGACGGATTTAGTAATAGTCGATTCTATTCTGTATGGTTTTCCCCTTCGCACAGCCCCGAGATTGTGGTGTTTGCTTGTAAAGTTGCGCCTAAATGAATAGCCTTTTCTGCTTAGAGTTTTTGGATTGTTCCTTTTGTAAGATAAGATGATGCAGATTGTGTCAGTGTGCGAGCTATACTGAACAGTTTAGTCCTTCGTTTTAGGTCTGGCAACCAGGTGTAGATGCACTGGAAGATGGGGAGGAGCTGCAGTTTGATCCTGAGGCTTACAACTATCTCCGAGGTTTTGGCATTGGCTGGTGTTGCTTGAGGTAAAGGTTATCCTCATAGAGCTGGTTTTCTCCTTTTTGGTGCTTACTTCAGGAGCCAGGACAATATATGATCTGTTTTCAATTAATAAAACCTTCTGTTGCAGTTTTGATGTTGTGCGCGATCAACTTGGACTCGTCCGATCAGAGTTCCCTCATACATTCTATGGTGTTGCTGGAACACAGGTTGTGTTAATATTTACGCCTTCAAAACCTAGGCTGCTTTTTTGGGGAAAAAAAAGAAACTAACCATTGTTACTATCAAAACTTGAATTGCTTTTGATGTCTATCGTATAGTTTTTTTTTTGTTATTTAAATCATAACTTATACAGGAATTAATTTTATACTTTTGTTCCCATAAAGATGTTTTCGATTGAAAAAGTGTGCCGTTGCTGATTTTAAACTCAGAAAAGCCATGCCAAGAACTTTTTGTGAGCTCTTGCTGGCATTTAAATCATTATTGTTGCTAGAAATTGTGATGGATTGCAAGTGAGTGAATTTGGATTGTTAAAAGGATTAGTACAAGCACAAATGTGACAGCTTTGCTTCATGTATCGATCTTACTCTTTCTGGACATTTCAACTTAAAGGAATGGCATAATATTTGGTGGAATTATAAATAATCATTCCTGAGAGTATACTCTAGTTTATCTCTGAGTCAAGAGTTAAACTCATGTTGTTCAGGCGGAGAAAGCTTCATGGAACTATATTGGCATTTTCAAGCTTTCTAACATAAGTGGGAAGAAGCGGGAACCTATACCAGCTTCAGCAGTTGATGGTGACACTGATGTGGATAGTGACAGCAGCAGTGATGAAGAAGATGAAGAAATTAATGAGGATACAAAGCCCATCCTACATGTATGTTTTTTTTATCATTGAAATCATGAGTCTAAACTTAGCCACAAAAAATCAAGATTTTTTCAATATCTGTAAGGTATGTTGATGTAGTGATATTTTATGTTTCTATATTTGAATGTACCAGCTGAAAAAGGTGGCTCATGCCGGAGGTGTAAATCGGATACGCTCAATGACACAAAAACCACATATAAGTGCTACGTGGGGAGATACTGGTCATGTTCAGGTGGTTCAGTTCTTACCTCATTCCTTTTTCATTTTCTGTGATTGATGGCTGCCTAAACCACATCATTTTCCTTTTCTAGTTGCCTAGTGCGGAATGGGTCTTATATTTGCATATTCTATTTCCTTTGAAAACCTTTGTCCAGAAATAGAATGCACTATTTTGACTCCTTTATGTGTTGCTAACTGATCTAGGGTCGCTAAATATGCAGGTGTGGGACTTGAGCTCCTTCCTTAATTCTTTAGCAGAGTCAGGGGCAGATGCACCCAAAGAAGACGACATAATCCACAAACACTTACCTATGAAAGTATTTAGTGGCCATAAAGATGAGGGATATGCCATTGATTGGAGTCCACTTGTTACTGGAAGACTTGTTTCTGGTGTGTATCTGATCTTGTCCATTTCGCAATGTTTGTCATCTGCTATGGTGTTTAGAATGTTTCCATTGTTAATAACTTGAGTTGATGCATCATTGGGTTCATCCAAAATAAATCCTCAATATCATTTAATTTTGTATATAGACATTCTCAATTTCACATGGATTAATGCCTTTTCTAATGTAGGTGACTGCAATAAGTGCATTCACCTATGGGAACCGACTTCAAACAGCTGGAATGTAGATGCAAACCCATTTGTTGGACACACTGCAAGTGTTGAAGATCTACAGGCATGCCACTGAAGGATGTATCTACCTATTCATATGTTTCCTTGAATGTGATTGGCTCAACTTTAATCACTATATGCTTGCAGTGGAGTCCCATGGAAGCCGACATATTTGCCTCTTGTTCTGTGGATGGTACAATATCAATATGGGATATACGTACAGGGAAGAAACCTTGTATATCTGTCAAAGCTCATAAAGCTGATGTGAATGTTATCTCATGGAACAAGTATGTCCAGTGGGAAACTTTATTGACTTCACTACTACTATAATTTCTGCTGCATAATATTTTACACGCATTTTGACCTGCTTTGTCAGGCTTGCTAGCTGCATGATAGCTTCTGGGTGTGATGATGGCAGTTTCTCAGTTCGTGATCTTAGACAAATTCAGGTATTTTTTTCCTGATAAATCGCAAATTTATATGCTTTTGAGTTTCAGGGATATAGCCAACTTATGACATTTTCACGAATTTGTGTTTTTATTATTGATTTCAAGTTGGGTTTCTATTTGACTCTGTAATATACTAATATATGGGAAGAATTACACATGACTTGGTGTTCAGTGTCCTTAAGCTATTAGTTAATGACTAAACCATCTCATGGATAAAAATAGATAAGCTATGCGGCTATGCTTTTGCTACACTTTTTTTAAGTTAGATATATCCTAAAGTAGTTATTGTTTCGTTACTCTTAGTACGTATAAACAGTTTACTGTGCACAAATCATTGCAGCTGACTTCCATGATAGTACCCTTTGTTATATTGCCTAGATTATCTCGACATATTTGGCAATTTGTACTGCTGATCTTCAGGTTTTGTACTTTCATAGCATATCATGTGAATCTTTTCTTGCACTCTCTGCCATACTGGCACTCTCGCAGGAGGACTCATTGGTAGCACATTTTGAGTACCACAAGAAAGCAATTACATCTATCGAGTGGAGTCCACACGAATCATCATCATTAGCTGTAACATCTGAAGATCATCAACTAACGTAACTCCTTACCTTCTCTCATTCATGTTTTAGATGCACTGGATTTCTGAAATGTCTAGTATTTGCTTACAAGTCACACCTCTCCTAAATTGTGTGGATTTAGAATTTGGGACCTTTCATTGGAAAGAGATGCAGAGGAGGAGGCTGAGTTCAGAGCGAAGATGAAAGAGCAGGCAAATGCACCTGAAGATTTGCCCCCACAACTTCTCTTTGCTCATCAGGTATTACTTCTTATGATGCCATTGCAAATTAACCGGCTTGTGGCGTCATCTTTTGTGGCTATATCATTTTTCCTTCACAGTTGTGTTGTTTGTAAAGAGTGAACCACATGACACTGGCTGTTTTGTATGAGCAGGGCCAGAGAGACTTGAAAGAACTGCACTGGCACCCACAGATACCTTCGATGATCATATCAACGGCAATTGATGGCTTCAACGTGCTGATGCCTAGCAACATCGATACAACCATTCCTGGCAGCACTGATACAGCAATGGCATCTGCTGAGCCATAGGTGTTTCTGGTAGCACGGCTCCCAGCTTATAGTTCAAGGTTTATGCAGTGGTGTATCCGAGTTTGGTTGGCATTTGTGTTCAGAGTTATGTCATTGTGTTCGAGCATTATGTGAAAATTTTGATTGGCTGAGATTCTGTGATATATGATAAGATTTGGTATGTGCATGCTTTTGTGGTTTTGCCAGCATCTTTTTTCATGATAGTTGGCCCATCATATAGCAAGTTTTCAACCGATGGTTGCTGCATGATAGCATAAACAAGATTAAAGAAGGAAGGCAGCCTTCGTCGGGTGTGGTTGGCGGTCTGTTGCCGGCTTTGTTCGTTTTGGAAAATTCGGCAGCCGCTCATTTGTATATGGCGTTTTTTTTATGTAACAAACTTCATTTCATTTAAGAATAGCGTACAGAGAGGACAGAAGAGCCTATAAAATAAAGTTTCCAGTTTATAGAAATGAGCCTAAAAGATGAAATGATGATCAAATACAAATATCAATGATTTTGCCCTTTTTTCATTCAAAAATGCATGGAAATTGCCGGAAAATGGGGCAGCATAGAAAGAACATACTTGGCTTCTACACTTCACAGTTTCCTGATCATAGTGTTACAACTTACAACATGACTCATAGGCATATAGATTTACAACTCACCATATTCACAAAACCTAACTGCATAGCATAGGCTTCCCGGCTACAACGAGCAATGCAATCTCTGAAAATGCCAAGCCACCCACTGGTACATACAGAGCGCAGCGAACAAAACTGCTGACCCAGACTACAAAAGCAGAATCTGCTTGGAAGATGGGATACAAATAGTTTGCCACCTTCCTTCCCTAGTGGATGCTAAGCAGCAGGTTGCATCTGCAGATCTTCAGATTTCCAGACAACATCCTTTAAGGTCTTGGAAAGGTTCTTGTAGAACTGCAGTAGAATAATAGTTAACAATATTGTTCAGAGGAAAGGTGCTAAATTTCCTCCTAATTCAGAAAAAAGGCACTAAAACTAGAAGAAAAAAATTGTAAAATTATGAATTTGGTAACTTCTTCAGTACATGAATACATGTGTTTCTTTTATTAGCATGACCTTTGCATGCATGGTGGTTACCTTTTGGAATTCGAGAGTGTCACCTTTTGCTTTCCGGACTTCTACCATATGAAGTGAGGGTGCAACTTGCAGTATCTGAATGAAAATACATAACAAATGTTAGGCACAAGAAGTTTGCTTAAACTATTTGCACTTCAGGATTTTTTATTACCTCGGTAGCAACATTGAGGTTTCCCTTCCTCCCCGCTTTTACTTTCTCAAGCCTCAACTGGTCACACAATAAAAGAGAACTTCAGAATGGTACAGAAAGATATTTTTAAAGCTTTTGTACTTTTGAAGTCTGGAATTCAAGAAAGGGAAAACAATCAGTTATTATAGAGTTGCAAGGAGAAACCTTGTAATTTTTCTTCTGAACACCAAATCCTAGAGGTTTTGCAGCTTCCTCAATCTTGCGTACAATTTCTTTGGGTGGACATTTTGATGTGAACCTTGTTTCTCTTTTGAATTCCTGCAAAGGTAATAATTAAAAATATAGGTAGAAAATATAGAAGGGTAAAGTCGCAGAAGCATGATATTTAGGGGAAAACTAAACTGAGAAAAATATAGAACTTTCAGAATAAATTTGTAATGACACAGGAAAATAGAACTATTGGCGCGTACTAGCAGTCATAATTCTTAACATTCACTAGCTAAGCTGTAACAAAGGAAATTCAAGTGCATGTAAGTCTGTAACAGCCATGAAGCTATGTTCTTAGAAATTCATCATGGCTTAAGCTTATCACACATTGCAGGTTACTATAGACAGTATAGGGGAGTCAGGAACATTCCGTACCTGCTCTGAGTCAAATAAGTTCCCGAGATTTAGGCCTGCTGACCTTGAAATCAGTTCAAATGCATTGAGAACTACGGGTTCTTCTTCTTTCTTCTCTGTCACGTGGTGCTCCTGAATGAGAACAAATATCAATTGGAAAAGTATTTTGTTAGTAAAATCTGTGACATTTTACATGAGATAGAGAATACAAATGCACCATTTCACTCACTTCTGAATCATTAAATACAGCATCCACATCATCCAATGGCGTGTCATATTTCTCGTCAAACTCTGGGCGCTTGTAGCCCTTTTTGAACCATTCATCCTCCAGTATTTCAGGGATTGTTATTCTCTGCCATGGTTTACCAAAACATTAGTCTGATGGTGTGGAGCAAGATAGAATTCTGAAGGCTCATCCTTCGATAAATCAGACTCTGACTCCTTGGCTGGAGGTTGTGACTCTTTCCTCACACAAATAGTTCCATTTTGATATATGCATGTTATCTATATGCTTTCCTAAAGGAAAAATGAATCTGATTTTTTATCCCCCAAATACTTCTATCACTAGCTATGTGCTAGTAAGTGCAATAGGGACTTAAGGTTTCCAAAATTGCTAGATTGTTTTGGTAGTATTTTATTTCGAGCAGCTTTTGTGCTCTTGCATACCGTCATTGGATTTGGATCAAGGATTCTTGTTAACAACCTCTTGGCAGGGAAAGACGTCCATGGTGGAAATGTGTATTCTGCATGTGAGATCTGCAAGGAATAGAAGGATAAAGTCAAATAAGAGTGAATAAGCAAGGCTACATCAGTGATCTTAAATCCGTGCAATGCTCACTTTCTTATACAGCGTCATAAGATTAGAGTCCTCAAAAGGTAAATACCCAGCTAGCAGAACAAACAGGATAACTCCACATGACCACAAATCAGCCATTGCACCATCATAACCTTGGTCTTCTAGGACCTACAACAAAGGTGCTCAGAATTTTTTAACTACCATTGTCCTAATGAAATACAGCTGCAATAAAATCAGTTATGGGTTCACTTTATATTATTTTTCTGTCATTTTGTGCTACCTCTGGTGCAACGTAGTTTGGAGTCCCACAAGTTGTGTGCAGCAATCCATCATCCTGAACAGAAAAAAGGAGACAAGGAGCATGCTTCAAAGTATGTAGCGGGGTCTCAAAATTTTCAAACATCAAAGGCAATAATTGTCAGTTAATATAAAAGATATAACTTTTGACCTGTTGCTAATACAATAAGTCATTACCTTGATTTGCTGAGATAGCGCACTCAGCCCAAAGTCAGAGACTTTCAGATTTCCACATGAGTCAAGCAGTAAATTCTCTGGCTGCAAATCTAATGGTTTAGATTCTCGAAACAGAGTTCTAAACAAAAAGGAAAAAAACACAGAGAAAATGAACGCACTTTTAAATCCCGGTGGTACACACCCCTGCTGTGACAATAATCAACTGCATTGATTAACTGCTGGAAGTACCTCCTCGCCTCGTCTTCCCTCATTCGACCATGGTTAGCCTGTGCGATGGGGAACACACAAATTCAGTGTTAAATTGGAGAAATTTTCAGTTATAAACTGAAATTTGTGGATACTGGAATGGATAATGTGCATGTCACTTACAATTGTGTCAAAAAGCTCACCGCCAGTAACATACTCCAACACAATGTAGACCTTTGTTTTACTTCCCATCACCTGAATATTATTGAAAACAGTGGTTTGTCAAAAGATAGCTTTTGTCCCCCTAATGGAAGGAAAATAAGCATGCTAAATGATTACGGCAGGGATATCTGACTTGACTCTTTGTGATTGAAACCTTTCTAAGTTCAAACTGGAATATTATGAAGGTATGACAAATTTTTACATTACCTCGTATATGCGAACAACATTAGGATGCTTAATCAACTTCATGGTCGAAATTTCCCGCTTAATCTGCATTCAACCATGTAGTTTTCTCATCAATAATATAATTACTTCCACCAACAGCGACTAACTGAATTTTGAATAACTATGCTAAGTTAATTGGCCTTGCATGTAGAAGTAATGAAGACACTAAAGGGGGGACAGAATCTGAAGGAAGGGGCCATAATCTCGAAGACTTGAAATATCACCAAACATTAAAAAAAAATGACACAATAATTCAGAGCATGTGTGCTTGAAAGTGACCTGCTCAACCATCTTGTGCCTGAGGACCTTTTCCTTATCTAGGATCTTGATGGCTACCGGTTCTCCTGTCTCAGTGTTCCTTGCGAACCTGACCTTTGCGAATGTGCCTTCGCCAATGGTTCGGCCGAGCTCATACTTGCCCACACGTCTCTTCACCTTGGTTGCACTCATTCCCTGCCTTACTGCCTTTTTGAAGTCGGTCTCAGGAGTTAGGAGGATTCGTCACGCAGCCAAGTGGTTTCACTGTCCTGTAGGAAGAATTGTACAGAGATTGTTATACTACAGCTTGCAATGAAAATGACGACAAGCTGATACTCACGTTTTTTCTTGAGGATACACATTGTGGATGGACTCTTATTTCAGAAATTGAGTTACAAGTCGAGTTTGTTTTATGAACTCCAAGAGGACGAGGTGATATTTTTTTTTTTAATACCAAGTTAGTTTGGTTCCTCTCTTTAGAGGGTTTGGTGCATTTGCATATGAACATTTTTGACGTTTGACCTGCAACTAACTGAATTGAATAATGAATCCAGGACTGACAAGCCAGCCCAGCAGGACTAGTCTAGTTTCGAATTCACACTAACCCACCCAGCGATGGATGATGACTCAGTAAATGGATTCGGCTAGCTACAGAAAATCTCGTGAAATCCAATATAATCGATCGACGAACAAGCAATCAAGCATCACGTAGGAGCATTTGCTAAAACAAGAGAAGAGGAATGGGCAATTGTAAAAGGAAAAATAAAAGACTTGAACATTCTTTGGATCTGGACAGGGGCAGCACAGTGCAGAGCAGAGGTGAACCGGCGGGCCACATGGGGCCTTCCGAAGAAGCTAGTGTTGAAGGCTAGAGACGGGTGGGTGAGGGGCATATTCCAAGGCCATCAAGAACATGCTTGCATGGTGAAGCAATCGGCAAGGAACAACATTGGGTTGTAACAATGTGGGGTGAGTGGATGCAGACAGGAACCTCATTGTACAACATACACCGAACTCTGCGATGGACACAAGGAAATGGCCACTCTGAAACCGCCGAAGCTGATTGATCGCACTAGATGTTGGGAAATTAGGAACTTTTCTATTCTACTAGATACAATACTGTATCCGACAGTAAAGGAAATGGATATTCAAGTGTAGTGTAGGAGTCAAAAATCAGAAGAAGCTACTGAATATTCTCTCCCTCGACTCGAAACACACACAGACACACTGCACAAAGCCCAAGTAAATCCTAAACGCAACGAGGAAGCAAATCAAGGCAAGACGAGTCAGCATTTGGGGCTTCCAGCCTTCCGAGCTCA
>JAKNSH010083206.1:0-10206 GCA_027790015.1 Cymbopogon flexuosus
GGCAACATGGCACCATCAGATCCATGCATGCGATTCCTTTTCAAAAAAAAATATATGTATATATTAGCCAAGCTAGCACTGTTCAGATCATTTGTTGCATTGCAGCATTGGCTGGTATTAGCACGAGTACGGACAGTTCACACGGCTAATCATACAGCCCATATATGAATCATACATGCATATATATAAACATAACAAACAAGTGTTGTGTTGTACAATAGTGTACATGCATGATATGCATCATCGTCTCGCAACCCAATCATACGAGAGTCAGTGGACCGTGCATATGATGCATGGTCGATGTACATGTACAACTCAGCGAGCTACCGCATTATTGGCGGTTGGAGTTGTTGTTGTTCTTGCGCGCCCTGCGTGCAAAGCTGGCCACGGGAGCACGAGCACGGGCACGACGAACCTGCCTCGTGCGCAGTTGCACGCGCACAGCGCAATGCAAAATGCAATGCCAGGATATTCTTTTCACGGCTCGGTAGGTTTTTCGTTTATTTATTTTTTATATGTGCATGATGAAAGGTGGGTAGGCCTAGATTTTTTTTTTCTGGTTTTCTGTGGGTATTGTAATTTTCACCAAAGAATTGAATTGTGCAATCTCATTTCGCTTTTAAAACTGATGAATGTGCTACAAGTGCGCTCTGTTAAACTGCACGCAGGAAAATACGAGAACTGAATGAAGGTGGCAGCCAAACACAACTCTGAACGCTGAATTGCAGCCGTTCTCCTATGGACCGCGATGCACGGCTCCGGCCTCCGGGCGCCGGTGGCCGCCCTTCTTTTCTTCGTCGTGTTAGTTAGTTAGTTACACAGAGCGAATTGAAACGCAAAGGACGACGAAGCACTAGCTATGCAACATTTGCAACCGCAAAGTGAATGTGTACTGGCGACCTAGGTTTCCCTAGCTGGTATCGTCGATCGGTTTGGTAGGCTGGTTGGGTTACTTTATTTGTACTGGGGGTGGTGGTGCTATAGCTGCTGCGGTGGAGTCGTTGAGACGTGCAGAGCAGGGCAGCCAAGCTCGTGCCACGGCCACGCACGGTACCACAGCTCGCATCCAACGTACGGCGTAGGTACGTACGTATCTGCCGAGATGGATCGATCGGATTCGCAACACAGGGGGAAAAAACAGCGCGCGCGATGGTTCGCCCGGTTCTGTACTTTTGTGTTGCGGCGTGTGTCGATGACGTAGGCCAAAATAAGCAATCATCTACGGTTCGGGTTACATCCAAAAATAATTCGTGAGAAATAAACTATATAGTCTTAAGGGACGTCTAATGTGAAAAACCATTGACTTGACGGAATTAATTTGCTGGTTAAGTACGGTAACGTTTTTGTTTCATGTTAGCATATAGTAGCATGTTCGTTCCCAACAACGTGGTACTCAGTCTCTCTGGTGAGCCGAATACCCCCCACAGTGTGTCGATGACAGTTGCTTGGTTTTGCTGCATACATATTTACTCCGTCCCAAAATAAGTATCGTTCTCGCTTTCTGATAAATAAATACCGGTAATTATATATTAAAAAATATAAATATTTATGTTACATAATTAATATCATCGGAAAGATCTTTGAATCTAGTTTTTAACAAATTTATTTGGAGATATAAATGGTGCACCTATTTTCTAAAAATCGAGTCAAACTTGCAGCACGAAACCTAAAACAACATTTATTTTGGGACGGAGGGAGTATTTGCTGAAATTTATTAGCCATGCATGGTACACTATTTTTTCTCTCACAATAAAACATGAGACGAGGCGGTTTATAAGCTGCAGAAACCATCCAACGAACAACTGTGAAAATAGATTCAATAATATATCCATATATCAATATTTTATTATATATATTTCATCAAATGTAAAAGCATTTGACTCGTTAATAAGCAAGAAACACTTATTTTTGGACAAAGCCTATCTGTTCTTAGGACGCTTTAATTTGCTTGATGGGGGTAGATTAAAGGGCCTGTTCCTTCCGTTCAAATAGAATATGATTAAAGGACCTGCGCCCATCATCGTGTTCAGTGCAGCATGAACAACTCGACTGGTTTTGGTTAAGAGATTATGATTAGTGGGAGGGCCACTTTATCTCGGGAAAAGGGCACATTCGATCTCATAGATCTCGTTGTCGCTCTACCCGTCCCCTCTAGTTGTTTGCAACTGAAAGCATTGCGCTTTTGGTTGCTCACTGCTCTGCTCCAAATTAGAAACACTTTGTCCGTACCGGCTGGGAGGCGTCGTGTACCTGGCTGCTGATTCTCGTGCGCGTGTATAAATTTCATTAATTTCCGTTCAAAATCTGTAAAAATTGACTCTTTATTAGATTACGACTATGTCTTCCATCCGTCATTAACAATTATTCTAAGTTAAACTATTCTAAATCTAACCAAACTTGTATAGAAAAACTAAAGCATCATTTTGTTTTTTAAAAAAACAAAAAGGCCCGTCGCTTCAAGTGGTGATACAAACAGTGACGGAACCCTAGCACCGACCGGTGTCTCTCTTTCTACCTTCCCCGTTGTCTTTGCCATTAGCGGAGCACAAGGTTCTAAGACAACGGCGGTGGAGATACATCTCCATGGATCAAGGCGACGGAGGATATATATTGCGTGTTCCCAAGTCCCTTGGGGTTGCATGGCCAGCAGTGTAGCAGTGCATGCCCATGTAAATAGTTGTCAGTGGTGGTTGCGCTTGGAACTGTGACGTTGTGCAATGGCATTGAAGCTGGTCGCGCATAATGGCATTGTTGATATGGCATATGGCGGAGGTGGTCACTTGCGGTGCAGTGGTGGCATCAACCTAGACTGCAAGGCGTTGTTGGTGGGTAGTCATTGTTTTTTTTTAATTGCGACAATGGCGGTGTTGTGGCGTTCGTGTGTTGTTTTGGTGGGATAGCGGCACCCTTGGTGGCGATGGGGCTACAATGAGGGGGCTTCCAACCCAAAGCTAGGCCAAGATTTTGGACCGAGCTGACAATGATGATTATGGAGCGTAGCATTCTCCTTGGAGAATTGCTGAGGCGCCCTCTTCTCTTGGACGGATTCGCTTGGTGATAGGCGTATCAAAAATCCCATGGGTGCAGTGGTGTCTTTTTAGCATCACATTTCCTCCCTAGAGCATTGTTTTTGGGGTTCATGTCCTATCTTTCCACTTTGTGGTGGCAAATTCATAATAGCGTTGGTGCACGCGGTTGTCATGGCAGTTGCAAGTTGAGTATAAGGGACGAGTGAATCCTTCTATGTTATTCTATCTATTTGCACTTCTTGCTTGTGCACGCTTTAAGTAGCCCATGCACTTAGTGATGTGAGGTCTAGCTTTGTCGACTTTGTACGTTATATTTGTGGCTCAATTGTGGCCTAGCTATCTCTGGTTTAGTGCTTTGTTGCCTGCTTCAACTAGGTGTGTTGTGTTGATGACATGCAATTATTTATTTCTTAACCTAATAGATCCTGGAAATATTGGTTATTTGGTTGACCGGTTTGGTAATATTTTGTTGACACCGTCTTAGAGACATGAGCGAATTCGAAGTACGCTCATTTCCTAATATGCAATGCAAGCAATAAACCTAACTTTAACCAACCACGTAAAAAATATGGTGGTGCATCTAACCATTCAGTTTCAAATTCCTCCTTCAGCTTAAATTTTAGGGCGTGTTTAGTTGATCATAAAAAAAACACCATGCCTTAAATGTGGATGCCACACCAATAGAAGTTGTGGTTTGGTTCCTGTCCACGTTTTGACCGCCACAAATGCTTCTTCTAGCCTTATGCTCGTCTTACTCGTCATCAAGAGACTAGAGTATGCTACGAAACTACGACAACTGTGGCGTGTTTTCAAGGCACCGTGGTTGTGGCTGTCTACACTGAGCGTGGCTATGGCATGGACGCTGTGTTACAAATTCCTATGTTTTACAATTCCTGTGTTACAAATTCCTATGTTCCAAACGCCTATTCCTTTCCTGCACTTTTGCTTTCCTGAGTTTTGTGACTACGTTTACCTTCATTCCCTGCTTTTTTTTTTCTTCCTATTCCTATGTTTTCCGTTCCTCCGTTCCAAACAGGCCCTTAGTTTTTACATGTTAGTTTTGGTTGGCCCCAAGTTATTTTTTTATTTGATAAGAAGTTTACTGCTGATTACTGTGGCGTGGTCATACTTATTTTCCTCCGGACGAATGACATGGTACTTACTGCTAATTACTGCCGGCGGCTGCTTGACTCCTCCTGACTGAGAGTACCGTTGCACAGATTCCGCAGGCTTAGGATCGGGTGAGATGAGACGAGGAGGAATGGCAGATTAAACTAATCTTCTACCAGGACCAGCATAAACTAATCTCCTACCAGGACCAGCAGAGCCAGAGAGGCAGCAGCGAACGGTAGAAAAATACGTAGCTGATCCGTTCCGTGTAATGTAACGGTATGATTAAGGGCAGGGCAGCGAGCCATGGACGCCTTTATAAGCGCCTCGCTCCGCCGCGCCTTCCTTCACTCGCCACCACCACCATCCTCTTCCTACCTCACCTACTCCGTCCTCCTCCTCCTCATCTCATCTGCGAGCCGCGCAACACAGGATGCAGTCCAAGCACCGGATCTTCGCGGAGGACCTGCTCCTGGCGGCGGAGGGCGAGGACCACTTCGACCGGGTGCCGGACTCGCTGGTGCTGCTCATCTTCAACAAGCTGGCCGACGCGCGCGCGCTGGGCCGCTGCTCCGCGGTGTCGCGCCGCTTCAACGCGCTCGTCCCGCTCGTGGACGACGCCTGCCTGCGCATCGACCGCGTCATCCCCGCCGACGCCGCCGACGGCGGCGGCGGCGACGCGCTGGGCCTGGGCGGGGGCGGGACGCGCCCGCGCGCCGTGCTCTCGCACCTCCTCAAGGCCATGCTGCAGGCCGTGCTCAAGCCCTTCGCGCACTGCGACGCCAAGTCGGCGGCGCACAAGCACGGCCAGCAGCCGCACCAGGGGCACCTGCAGCACCACTCGCCCGCGCAGGTGCTCAAGAACTTCAGCAGCATCCGCAACCTCCGCATGGAGCTCCCCGTGTCCGACGTCGGCACCGACGACGGCGTCGTGCTCAAGTGGAAGGCCGTGTTCGGCACCACGCTGCAGAGCTGCGTCATCCTCGGCGGCACCAAGGTGGACCGCGCCGCTGCCAACGCCAACACCAACGTCTCCGCCGCTCCACCCGCCGACGCCGGCGACGCCGCGGCGGGCGGCCCTGACGACAGCGGCAGCATCCCGGAGTCCTTCTACACCAACGGCGGTCTCAAGCTGCGCGTGGTCTGGACCATCAGCTCCCTCATCGCCGCGGCCACGAGGCACTACCTCCTCCGGGAGATCGTCAAGGAGCACCCCACCCTGGAGCAGGTGGCGCTGACGGACGCCAACGGGCAGGGCACGCTCAGCATGGGGCGCGACCAGCTCAGGGAGTTCAGGGACAAGCCGCTCGCCGCGGCGGCCGCCGCCAACCGCACGCAGGTGCCCGCCTGCAACATGAAGCTCCGCTACGCGCCGCTGCTCGAGCTCTCCGACGGCACCAGGATCCACGGCGCCACGCTCGTGGTCATCAAGCCCGTCGGCGACGTCCCGGGCGTCGGCGTCGGCGGCGGCAGGAAGGAACTCGACGAGTTCGTCGCCGGCGCCTTCGATGGGCCCTTCAGGGAGGCCGTCGCCGCGCTCAGCAAGCGCCGCACCTACCTGCTCGAGATGAACGGCTTCTAGTCTGCTGCTCTGCTCCTCCTTCCCCTGCGCACGCGCGTCGTCTGCAACAGCAAGACCTGTCCCCACCACCTCCATGGCATGATGGATGGCAATGGCCATTGGCTAGTGAGCAACGGCCATCAGCTCAGCTCGGTTCTTGAATCTGATCAGTGGAAGGAATACTGAGGTGTTCCTTCCTTCCTCCTCGCATGCCGCAATCGCAACAACCAACGCTGATGCCTACTCGTCCTCGCATTTCGTTACTGCGTTGGTACCTCTGTGAAAATACTAGTATATCGAATGGAGTGCACGCGCCAGCTGCCTGGTGCTATCATGAACGGGATGAAGCAATCAGTCACATTTTCAATCAAATGTTGTCTGTAAAGGTTCTAAGATGAAGAAATCACAGTTTCATCACATTTTCAATCAGGTGTTGTCTGACAGTACTGTCAAAAATCTTGAACAAAATAGCAGTGTCAGTCTGGCAATTCAAAGGTTGCCTTCTTGCCAAACGGAAACGAGAAAATCACAGGAGTTTTGCTTATAGCAAGGACTGTTTTTTTTTTTTCCCGGTAAAACACATGATAAGGAATTGAGGGACTGACGAATAATACGTGCGTATTTCATGCTAGCGTTCGCTGATTCGCATAACTTTCTGTCTGGGTAGCGATGATCGGGAATGAATCTGTCTCTGTATTTGATTCAAATGAGCAAAATAAATCATGGAAAATCCTAAATACTTGATGGATAAACTGTGAAGTGATGTGGCTCTACTCCTGGTCGGAATCAGTCACACAAAACACAAGAAAAAAATGTCGGAAGGCACTGACCCTCGAGTGATCATTTTCGACCCTACTACATTGCAAAAGAAAAGGGGGAAAAAATCTCAAAAACCGTCTCTCGACCCTGGGAACTTTGTGACTGTGCTTAGAGTGCCTTTTTCGGGGGTTTGCTTCTTGCTTCACCTATAGACGGTGAACCAAGCAGTGAGTAGTTGACGTTTTGTGCCCTTTGCTACATTTTGGGGACTGCGAATTGGCCATATTTTGCTCCCTTCGCCACATTTGCATTGCTGAATTCAGTTTATCTGAATGAAAGTCACTAACTTTTAACAATGTACGCTGTTGTTCCTATTCTACTGTCAAGAGTGGTAACCTCATGTAGCACAATGCCAGCTTGCAATTAGTACTTTAGTATTATGAATTAGGATAAGCTTTCTTAGTCGTCCACAGTAAGCCGCAATCGCGACATCATTTCGGTCAGCTTTCTTAATCTATACAGCACATTCTGTGCTGCATCTACACGCCGGACTTAAATTTGATTATTCCGGGGCGCACATATACATACTGTATAATCCATTAATCCATTCGACTCTATTATTGCTCGATGATCCTCCTCAACAAGACGGAAGGAAAGCCGTGTCAAATTGCAGGGAAGGCAGGCAGGCGGTTGAGATGCCCTTATCTGGACTGTCTTCTCGCTAATGCTGGAAACATGTGGAGTTCTCACTCCAATTCCTGTCAATTCGCTGCCCTACCAACGGCCGCCACCAGCATTGTGAATTGTGATTGACTTCCCCGGCCTGCTCTGCTCGTTTAAGGTATGGTATGGATAACAGCAGATTGTGAAACATGCCCTGAACGCTGAGTTTGCACGGAACATGCATGTGTGTTGCCGCAATTAGAGAGGGGATTAGCAGCACCAACACATGCCTCCAGCTATTTGATTCCGTAGCTTATTGGCTTGTGCTCGTCCACGGTTACCAACAACTATTGATAGACCAAAGGCACAAGACTCCGTCCAATGTCGCGTTAGGTGAAGGATGAACTGTTAATCATAGATAGAAGAAATTTTTTCTTCATTCAGCCGCCATTTCGATTTTGATTTTTCTTGGTGCAATGGGGCAGCTACGGCCTACGACTACGACCCTGGACTTGAATATTTCAAGTAGGAGCTGGTAAAGGACGGTGACAAGAGAGATCACAAAAGGTAGGGTAATAGGGTGAGTGCACTCTTTCTTTTTTGTTATTATTAAAAAAATACAGTTGAATAACACACTACTAGAACATTTCGCATTGCCATTTATTAATGCACTATAATTGATGTGCTGTTTCTTGGCTGGTAGGGATTAGTTCTGCTCACTCAAGTGCCGGGACAGGCAGACGAAAAGAAAAAAAAGAGAGAGATGGCTCTTGGACGGCGGTTGGGTTAACGGCCAACCGCCCCGTCCCTTCGCTGATGTCTGTGCATCGCGTTGCGTCCTCTGATGTGATCGCTGATGGCGTGCGTCCATTTCCTGGGCGATGACAAAACAGCCGCTCGGAGATCAGGATCGGAATCAGACGGCGCACCATCACGCATGGGCAAAAGTGATGGAATCGAAATCAACTTTGATTTCAGAGACGAGCACTAGCATATCAGGTTCAGAACTGAGCTCCATAGTACTATATCTCCATAAAAAATAGCTGATGCTTTTGTTCAGAACAGAAACACACCGCACCTCCTCGTAGTAGAGAAGAATGTGTTTGTCTGTTTGGAATTGTGTAATTCAGTGCAAAATAATGGCCATGCTGATAGCCGAATCTCCTCTCTCTGGCATTTCATTCTGGATGACTGGATCCAAGGTGGCCGAGCACTCAAAGGTCGTGTTTCTTCTCGGGCGACGCTCATGTGACGACGATCCGAGCGTTATCCGGACATGTTCCTTCGTCAGGTCAGTTCCATCTCATCGCCTCTGTCTAGAGAGTCAACGCTGAGTTTTTATAAAATAAAACCAGTACACGCCAGCATAGGGAGGGCGAGGGAATATCAGTCCAAATGGCTATTATATTACTAGCCCGTATGGCTGTAAACTACAGTGCTTACTCCCTAATCAATGCACTAAACAACTGCGTCCGTATCTTCAGAGATCAAAAGAAACGAGAAACTATTGCGTCCAGTCCACCGTACACGGTGGCCGTCTCCTCCTCCTGCCTCTCTTGTTACTGTTGGCATCACGCACGGCTGCCTGCCTGCCTTGGTGATGAATCAAAGGATTCGGTTGGGGGTCTTGTTATCGTTCGTTGTAAGAGTACGTACGTGCCTTTTTGAGGGTACAAGAAGCACAAAAAGGTTTCGCTGAAGAGTGAAGACATGAGCAACGAGCAGAAGGAGGAGGGGCAGCGGGTCAGAAGGCGAACACAAGATACCCCGGCACCGGCAGTGAGACGCACGATCGAGCAGGAGGAGGAGCAGGCAGATTGCTTTGCTTGTGGTTGTGGTCACAGAATCACATCACAGGAAGTGCACGCGTCGCTGTTGAAAAATGTTTACAGATGATCCAGGGGAAACGCTAACTGATTTCGTCCCCGTTTCCCATTGTTCCGTTGCGATTCTTTTCCCCTCTCGTCGGGTCTTGATTCCTTTCTCAAAGTTCCATCATTCACAAAAATAAAGTGAGATCTTGAAATGTCTTGGAAAAGAGCGAAGAATGCCTTGAGAATGGACTTGATCCATCCATCCATCCATGTGCATTTCTCGTCCACTAATAGGAGTATACTATTCTCTGAAAAGAATACCTCTAAATTCAGCAATGGATGAAATGGATGAACCCTAGTCTACATATACTAGTAGTTGTCTGTTAACCTGTCCTGATATCAACTTCACAATTCGCAACTTGTCCTCTACTAAAGGGGCAACATTAGCACGGACAGAGAGTATCAATGGAACCATCTTGTCCACTAACGGGGACAAGGTCATTGTCCGCAATCGCAATTCCTGGACCTTGCTGCGCTCCTTTATTTATTTTTTTCCCCTTTCAAGCCTTTATTTGCAGATTAAGGGACCACCGGCCGTTTCTAATGTAATATTCTCTTGTTGTATGAACTACTACTACCACCAATGACCAAAAAGATGCTATTTATGTAAGCACCAGATGTTGCTGTCAAGGAAAATTAAAGGGGCTTTTCCATGGAATCGCTTTAGTCCTGTGGTGGCAAACCGCAAAGGAACCAATTTGTATATTGTATAGAGGGAGAATTAACAAACCCATCATCATACCTATACCATATGTGATACGAAATGGTCTTAAGATAGAGCATCTAGTCAATTCAGAAATACAGTACCTGCCGACTTTACAAGAACATTAGAACAAGTACCAGTAGGCATATATGCGTTGCACGCACGAATGACCTCACCCAGAGTTTTGGACCAACACTCGAATTCCCTCACGCCAACTCGCCAAGGTTGCACTGTATTTCTGTACTGACACGCACCGTACATCAGTTGATACCAAATGAGTTGCATTCTTCTTGCAGAGACCAAATTAATGAGTCGTGTGTATCGTGTACCCACCGGTGTCTGTGTATCCAATCCAAATGAAATGCTCAAGCTGACGAGAAAACGTGGACACACGAAACATCTCCGAGGTCCTCTACTCCATGCTTCGTCTCTGTTTTGCCACGTTTCCGGTCTAGAACCAAAGACGACCTCAGCCGTAAGAAACAGTCAAATGGCACCGGACCATAG
>JAKNSH010083212.1:0-10634 GCA_027790015.1 Cymbopogon flexuosus
TTAAACAATGAGTATGCATGAAAAACCAAAATGATCTATGATTAAAGCCGGGGGAAAAAAAAACACCATTGTACATATCCCGAACTTCTCAAGTTCTAACCAATGTTAGAATTTCAGCCTCTTCGGACGAAACGTAAGGTCAAGATATATCTGTGTTTTGGCCACTACCAGGTTGCCCGCAGGCCAAATTTGTGGTAGTTGTGAGTTTGACGATTACATCAGAGAAAAATTGATCAAACAAATGAACGCATGTTACACGTGTAGAATTTGACGATATAACAAAACAAGGCAGACAGATATAAGGTGCACAGACCACAAAGCTTGACTTAGCACAAATTTATGGACCAAATCAAGCAATCTGCCAGTCATTAAAAATCCTCACTGCCGAACACACAACAAAAAGCAGTCAGACACAACGAATGATTCAGCAGACGCAGACCTAAGGTCATGCAAGCTAAGCGTGAATTCCATTCATGGTGGGCTGATCACACGAAGGCCTTTTTTGTTGGAAAATAGGATGGTTACATGATTCTCACACTACATTGCTACCAAATTGATCTAGCACCGCCAGTCCATCACCAATATGATTTCTGTATTGGTCAGTTCAGTCCATAGGATTGTATTGCAGTTATGGCTCCGATAGGGATTCCTTGATGAGCTTTTCCGTGAGAGCTTTAGGGAGCCCCATTACACTATCAATTGTACCAACCTGCAAAGAGTGCCCAGTCTTCAGACACAATGCAATACAAATATACAATGCCCTATGAACTCCCCATGTTGAAAATCAGTATCCCAACAAGAATAAGAACATATGTAACTCACAATGGCTTCCACGAGAGGTGAAGTTAGGGGATGCTCCACAAGGAGACCACCAGCGACATAGAAGACATCGCCCTCCTCAATCTAAAACGTACAAAAGTTCAAAGTTTATTTGATGAGACTCATGCCAGAGAGAATACCAAAAAAAAAATACCAACATGCTTTACAGCATAGTCTGTGTGCCAGTGAGATTCCATCACATTGTGAATCACGACTCACTCAAAGGAAGAGGTATATTTAACGATGACAAAGCAGATCAAATGTTGCAGAGCACAGAAAAACAGAATAGTGGTTGACTGTTGTATAGTGCAGACTTACCAAGCTCTCCACAACTTCATCAGGAATTTTGTGGAAATAAACCTGACCACCAACATTTACAGCAGAAATGTTAGCAGGACAGAACTGTGCATCACAGAAAAAACTGAAAAACTGTGCTTATAATACTCCCTATATTCCAAATTATAAGACGTTTTGCTTTTTTGGATTCATAGCTTTTGCTATGCACTTAGATATACACTAGGTCTAGATGCATAGTAAAAGCAATGTATCTAGAAAATTCAAAAGTTTTTATAATTTGGAATGGAGGGAGTACCAAATATTGGCTATATCTCAGAACCAAGGGTAATATAATGTCAAAACTTTTTATCTCATGAGGTTCTAGAGGATTAATATCTACTGCCTCCATCTCAAAAAGAATGTCATTCTAGTTTTATCAAAAGTTAAACTATCCTATGTTTGACTAAGTTTATACTTTACAGAGAAAAGTATCAACATATGTCACCAAACATGTATAGATATGTATTACTGTAAAAATATACTTCATACCAAATCCAATGGTGCTAATCTGATATCACAGATATTTGTCCTAGTTTTATAAATACGGCAAGCTTATGATGTTTGACTTAGGACAACTTATGATGTTTGACTTAAGACAAACTGACAAAGCTAAAATAACATTCTTTTGGGGACAGGGGTAGTATCAACCAAACCAAATACAGCAAACTGTGTATCCAAATACAAGGTTAGACATCTAGACTTTGATTTTGGTCTTTTCACACCCCTCAACTTTGTAAAAGAGCAAACAGCATTTAAACTTTCTCACAGAATTCATGTTCAGCCCTCAACCTTATTATAGAGCAAAGGGGCCTACAAGCTCAAGGCTCTTGTGTTAAAAAAAGAAAAGAAAAAAAAACCTCAAGGCTCAAATTAGGTTACCCATCAACTTTTAAAAAGTATTAGAGTAACATTTTACTACTTTACAAATTTCAAATTCTATTTGAAACAAAAGCAGAGGATGAGGTTGATTTAGGCACAATGCTGACAAGACATTGCACAAAATGACAAAATCATATTAAACAAGTACCTAAGCATAAGTATGATACGGTACTCATTCCTAAAATAAAATACCAGGGAAACTTAGATAGTACTTCTGATTTGTCCCATCCTCCCCTTCTAGCTCCAGTCTTCACATTTGTAACAAGCACAGATCCAATCGTCGCAGCATGGCTCTCAGAGTACCCTGAAAGCAAAATGTGTCCGTCAAGCACCACAGGGCAAGGACAGGTCAAATAAAGCTAACTCAAGTTCTTCTACAAAATAACACAGACCTTTGATGAATTTCCGTGCCTCTTCTGGTGTGCTAGGTTTTTCTCTAATCACTCCATCATGAATCACAACCTCCATAAAGCATAATGTGACAAATAAAAGTTAACAAAATCAAATAAGCACTAATGGATGTATTAAACAGTAATAACATGTGCAAGCATGTGGCAAAACTATAGATATTCTCAGCTTGGAATGTTGACAATCAAATTTACTAATTTCTATAGTCGTATTGGGCCTAAAAACCACTAGTTTCATAGTTTGTCCAGTACAGTCTGAACAAAACTTTGGTTTCCATAAGCTAACAAATGCTAGCTATGACCTATACCAATGTAGGAAAGCACTAACATGAGAGTTATTATTCTTGGCTATAGTGTGATGCCTTAAATAAATAGCAAGTTAACATTATTGGGATATGAACATGGTCCAGGTAGCTCATTGATTAGTTGAGAGCCAGTAACAATGTGGTGCCATCCATTTTTGTGCTGCATATGCGCCCTACACCTTCCTTCAAAGCATCGACCACTGTCACCTGTCACTTTTGCTACTCCATTCAAGTCAACCTCCTCCACAAGTGAGCTTCGGCACATTCCTTCTTCCTTAAGTACCCCTAACAGTCCTCGATGCCTCTCCTTTGCTCAATTGCAGAGCTCTGTGACTGTGCAAGGCATACAACAGGAAATCAGCACTGCTTTGTTTGTTTCTCACCATGCAGCCACACCAGAGCTCTTCCACCCTCCTTGATGCCAGGGTGAGCCGTGAGCTGTGAGTGTTGCCCACCGTCCACTATGCCAGGATGAGCTGTGAGCCATTAGTGTTGCCAGTTTCCACATCCCAATGAACCTCTCTGCCGCAGGCAAACTTGAGCATGCCCGGAGCAGGATTTTCCATCTCCCACGCCGGCAACTCCAGAGACCCCAAGATTCTATGTGCATTGCTGTGCCATTTGGATCATGTGTGCAGCCCAATTCCGCGCTAATGGCATGATCAACCATAAGTATTGGGTGCTGCACTGCTCTATGTTCATCGACCCACCAAAAATAGGGAGCAGCAGCAGTGATTTTTCTTTATTTTATTTGAGGTCGTGCCACCAGAAAATATACACTGAGCCAGAGTGTCCCTCAGCAAACATTCATTTTCACGATGTCCGCCAGCCGATTGGCATTGTTTTGCATGTCTAGTAGCAAATTCTGCCTAAACATATTTAATGGTTCATGTTACCATCCTTTTAGCTTCACAGACATCCTAACTAAACTACAGAAGTGGCCAATTAAATATCAATTCAAGAGTGTAGCACACAAACATGTTTCCAGAAGCAGCTGAACCTAAAAAATTGCTCAGGCAATAGCTCTGTAAATACTACAGTATGTTCACGATTTCATGTCACTCAAATGCAGCGAGAATGATGGTTTTGGTACACATCCATACATTTCAATTGTGGAAAAGTACACAGCTCATGAAAGATTATCAAGCAAAGCATGCCAGAAGAAATGAAAGCTGCATACTTGGTCAGCAGTTATCATCAGAGTAGTCTCTGGAGAATCAACAATCTCTTTCATCATCCCATTGTTCTGCATCTTCTCCAGTATAGCATCTGCCTACAACATTGACAATTAGACTAACTAAACCAGTTGATCAAATTGTAACTGATTTAAATCAACCATTATCTACACTCTGACATAACTAATAAAGGGCAAATTTTAGTAAGAACAAACAACAGATTCTAACAGTAAAGGCCCTTGTTACTTTGACAATGGGATTTGTCCATGTGCTAGGTCTAGGTGCCTAAATAAGTATTGACTAACCGTAAATACAAAACAATAGTAAACCCTAAACATATAATTGCTGGCTTGCTGCGCCAGCTCCACTCCCAGTCACATCCCCTAAACCCCCCAAATATCACTTTCTCTTTAATCATGAAAAGCAACCACCAAAAAAAAAGGGGGGGCAGCATAATCCAGTTCTTGAACAAAGAAAAGAAAGAATTACTTTCGCATGAGCCAAGGCGACCACCAGTTCCTCTGGCTTCTCCTTTCTGATTGCTTTCTCATCGATGTCCGCGCTCTAAAGCCCCCGGGGAAAAAAAGAAAAGAAAATTAATGAACTGAAACGTTGCGGGAGAAGAGAAATTACTGAAGCAAACAACTCAAACAATAGGGCACAAAAAAACCAACAAGAAGCGTGAACTTGTATCCCATCTCGGACAGAATCTGGCGGCGCGACGCCGACGAGGAGCCCAGGATTAGCTGCGTCATTCCAGCGCCAGTGTAAGCACAGGTTAGTTAGAGAGGAAATACTTGACAGTAAAGCAAAACGGTGAGATTTTGCTGCGCATGCGCGCCCGCCGCGCGCGTACCCTGAGAGCCGAAGAGGCAGCCATGGTCCAGTGAGTCCTCCCCCTCGTCCCGCCGCCGTCTCCAAGATTCCAGGAAAGAGGAGCAGCGGACAGCGGAGGCCGGACGGAGAGG
The DNA here is from genome assembly GCA_027790015.1 of Cymbopogon flexuosus. Classification (NCBI taxonomy): domain Eukaryota; kingdom Viridiplantae; phylum Streptophyta; class Magnoliopsida; order Poales; family Poaceae; genus Cymbopogon; species Cymbopogon flexuosus. Next base: position 4,890 of record JAKNSH010083212.1, read on the forward strand.
AGACTGTGGACCGTAGGATTGTCTTGTGGCGAGAGCGAGACCTCGGCAGACCACTGGCAGAGGCGAAGGCGAGCTAGCAAATGCTACTTCTGGGCTGGGCTTTTAGGCTTTGGTGTGTGGGCTCCATCTGTTCACATGTTATTGGGCTGCTCCCAAGCTAAAGGGACACGGACGCGGGCCTCACTCATCCTTCCCTGTTTCGCCCCACTCCACTGCCTAGCTGTTCCCTCCAATTTTTAAGAATCTGGCTTTTGAAAATAGAGTCGGGTTTCCATTGTCAAAAAAAAAAAAAGCTCAGTTTCTTATGCTAGTTTTTGTTAGATTCTTAAAAACCAAGAAGCTATTGATACTCAGCTTCTGCCAGTTTCATGTGACCCAAAGATCAACAAATGAAGTCAAATTCTTAAAAACTAAGGGATCCGAACACCCACCAGTTTTTGCTTGGTATTCAGATTTTATAAACTAGAGACAAAAACTGAATTTTGAGAGTCGAAAACTGATCCGAACAGGGCCTTAGCTAGTCAAGGAGAGGAATTGTATCTTCCTCAGCTATAGGACAGCGACTCTGTGTGATCCACATTTTCGGTATCAATCCCTCCCTGTCTACGACCTATTTGGAAACTGTATAAGGTGGAGCTTTTTCTCCCTCTTGGCCATGGACCATCTCCGGTAGCCTCAACAATAGAGATGTGGCTTCTGAAAACAGAGCTCGTGAGGTATGTCTTCATCTGGTTTGGTTCAAGGAGTCGTCGTGTCTAAAATCAGCACGTCTAGCATTAATTCAGTCCGGCTAAGGTTGGATACTGAATATTATGATGTTTAGATAAATGAACCAACTTCCGAAAATTTACTTGTGCGCTAATTTTGGGTTTTGTAAGATTTTTTTTTTTATGTACTACTCCTACCTGTATATTGAACCCATGTTTAGGCATTGATGATCCTTTCACTAGTAGTGGTAGTTTACTTAAGAATACTCATTTTTCCTTCTTTTTTTTGCCGTAATCAAGCAGAGAAAGGGATATACTCATCAAGAATTGTTATCTACAAAGAAAAAGTTGCCCAAGTTGCATATACATTTGAGAATTTTCACAACTAAATTGTTCATGCCTTTTATACTTTTGTGGGCCCTTATTCGATGGTTCCTTGATTCCTTCCTTTGGGACTAATGCTTCATGAAGATAAAGATTCTAGTTTTCTTTCTTCCACCTTTCTAGAAACTTGATAGCCAAATAAGAAAAGAAAAAGGATGGGCCAGGTGTTTCCAACAGATAGCTAGATAGACGTTGCATGCAGTAGCAAATCTTTCTCTAAAAAAAATTCTGACTGATCGATATCAAATCATGAGCTATATATGGTTGAGCACTACTTAGCCCCCCCAAGTGGAAAGGTGCACGGAATAGGATGCTTCTGCTACGTAAGCTCATGCTTTTGAGAAACTTTCATGCATATAGAGCAACTAGTGACTAGTCTTATTAATGTATATATATACTAAGTGGACCAAAATGAGTTCCTTAATGCATAAACAATCTCAGTACCAGTTCATATATTTATATATTTTGCATACGATAGCTGCATCCAAATTTCCCAGAAGGCAAATATATATCCCCTCTGCATGCGCGGGCTGCAGTTGAAAAAAAAAATCCAAAACATTACTCCTGTAGAGTAGTACTGCATGTCGAAGATCGAGCAGCCGATCGATCAGGGCTTTAGCTAGCATACGAAGTAACAGTGTAGGGTGCCCTCTGCATGGTGGACAAATCAAAAGGACATCTACTCATCCAGTTAGGCTTTGGTAATCGTTCTCGTAGTGAAGTGAACTTTTTTGCTTAGCGACTCCCATGCACATGCAAAATTAACCTTGTTGTCCGCATAGTGATGCTGTGTGCTTTGCTTAGTGACGCAGCGGCGCGTGGTCTGATGATCGCAAAGAAAAACACAAGTGTTGCGTCAAAAGGGTCAACTAGGTGGAATTCTGACCATGCCAACATCCCTTCCATCACATAAATACCAAAAGAAATGCATCTTAGTGTTTCTTGGCCGTCTTTAGTCCTGCTCCTTGCAATCCGCCTTTCGTCCTGATCTCTTTTTTGCACCATTCACCTCTGATTCTTGTGATATTGCGTGCGAAGAGTAGACCCGTACTTTTTTTAAAACTGTACCCGTACCTTATGGCTATTTAACGTAAATAAAATCACATTCTTTGGGACATACATAGGTCTCAGTGAAAAGGCTGGGATAAACTATGCTCTAATTTCTACATTTAACGCGCTCGAATCCACATTGATTGCCATTCCGAACGTTGTCATATTTTCTTTTTTTTTGTTTTTGGTGAACCACTCTTATAATATTGTCATCCTGTAAACTTTAAGGCATGAATTAAAATTAATTATGTGTAGGCAGTGTTGCTGTGCTAGGCCGGTTAGGTCAGCATGTGAAATCATGTTTCTCATTTCTATGTGTCTATGTCTCATTTTTGTCTTTCTGTATAAAAAAAACGTTATCAATATCAACATGTTCCTATTCAGACTAATCAGTTTTCAATTTCGGTGATTCTCTTCTATTTTTTTGCCTTCCCAATTTCAATTTTGTCTCCGTAATAAATGAAAAATTTAAATAGGAAAATATTTATTCTGGCGCATCCCATCCATTTTCATCCCTACCTAGAGAGGTAATCCTTAGCGTCTTGCCTACTTCAACTACACAAATGAAGCAATAATCCTTGCCTCGAGAAGCCATGTCAAGCTTGCTTGTGAGCTTATATTAACTTGGGGGCTAAGGTTTTCTTTTTGTGGAAATGCAATGTAATATGCTATTTCAGATTAGTTGCAAATGTCAACGAAAATGGTTCCTCATTTCTCCCTTTCCTCTTTTATTTTTCATCAGTGCAAAATGGTCGCTCTCCAAGCTATCGTTTTGAGAAAAGATCGAAGAGGATGCCACCAACGGTGCCTGTGCAAATTGTGGAGAAGTGGAGGGCTCATTTGGCAGAATTTGCCTTATTTGATTGTTCCCCCCTCGCAGCACAGACCGGGCCGTTGTTCTTTGCTTTGAGGCAAAGCAAAGTCGAGAGGGCATGAATAAAAAAAGGACTGTCACCAAGGAACCAAAACCGAACCTGATCCGAGCAAAAAATTAAAGCTGAAAATTCGAGCATGGATCCTGCACCACCGCAAGCCGTTAAACAAAATGAGCATGTGTATAATATATACTATGTCCTTTTCCATGTCATCATAAACAGTGGCGGATCCAGAATCCGTCTACGAGGGGAGCTAAATAGACAGAATGCGCGATTTAGGACGAAATTTTTCTTGTATTTTTAACTCATAAGAGATTTTTGACTAATTTAAAGACGATTTGAGCTAAAATTTCTATTCTATTTATAGACTAGAGGAGTTTTTAGGCTTATTTTAAGACAAGTGGGCTGATCTAGACCATAAATCCCTTGCTATTTCTAGCAAAGGGGGGGGGGGGCTACAGCCCCAGCCCCCCCTTGGATCCGCCACTGATCATAAAACTATAGAGCTCTCTATTTATTTATGTGTTTTTTATTTCATGTTTCCGGAGCAAGTAATAAGTAGCCTACGTCTACATAGATATATGAGCATCTCCAACGGTTTTGTATTTTTTGTTTGACAAAACATGAATTTGCCAACTCTCAAATTAATATGGGAAGGAGAAGAAAAATGTTATATGTCAAGCCGATCACGAGCTTCCATATATGCCAATCCATCTCAGGATTTTGCCAAGTTAACAAAAATGTAAAACCCATTTGTCAAACCGTTGGATAAGAGTTTTGTAGACTTTTTTGTAAAAATAAGAATGCAAAGCCCATTTGCAAAATCGTTAGGGTTGCTGGCCTTGATTTATGGCTAATTATTTTTTGACATTTAGAGACGTGCCATGATAGAGTGAGAGGTGTCTATGTTTCATTAATATTATTAATCTTAAATAATTCGCAAAAATACAAATACTAATCTTAAAACATACTCAATCAGTATACTGACTCAATCGTATTAATAGAGGGAGTAGGGTTAGCTTAGGCCCTAAGTTTCTGCCACGTCTGTCCGAACTAGGCACGGGCGGCGGGCCAGCCAGTCCGTGACGGCCGGCGCGTGTGCAGCGTGCGTGCATGGACCGGCCGGACGGTCCATCGTCGAGACTTCGGGAGGATCGCTGCGGGCGGCTGCGGACGTGCTGACCGTATTACTGTATTAGCAAGAGTCAAACTGTTACAAGCCGTTCCAAGGTTTTACGGCCGACGTCGACTTGGGACTTCATCCAGTTTCCGCCGTGGAAAGCTTAACGGTGCTCTAAGCCAAGTTTTCCCCTGGTTTGGACCTTGCATTTGCGTACCACGCGCGTTGACGTGCCAAGTTTTGTTTCTTTCTTTCTTTATTATTAAGAAAAAAAATACTAGTAGACGGGATCATCGAATGCACGAGTATTGGCTTGCGTCATGAGGTCTCAACTCAACTGCTGGCACAAAAAAAAAAAAAAAAAAAATCCCTCGGGATGGAGCCAAGCAAAATATCTGCCGCCTTGCTGCCGTGGCAACAAAAGGGACATGCACAAAGAAAAAAAGACGCTAGACTTGCCAAGTTTCGGCACGTTTCGGTTTTTTTTTTTAAAAGAGGCTGGCATCTGTGCTGTGAGGGAAAAAACCGTTTTGCTCAAGCAAGACAGGAACAGCATAAATTAGCATCGTCAGGCTTATCTCGTCTGTACGGTAGTGGCGATGAGAACTGGTTAACATTTCCTATCTTGAACGGCTGATCAATGTCCTCAACCACCGACTCTTTCGTGCAATAGTAATGGCTACATTACCGTGTGTAAACACGAATGCCTAAAAGCTGCAGGGATTGGCCGATCACTGCACGTCTGCACGCTGGTCTGACACTCTGACGGCGCGTGCCGCACGGTAGATGGAACACGAGAGATGCAGAATTGCAACCTTGCAGGCTCCGACCTCCGAGCCTCCTCGGATCGAGACCAGAAGATGAGAGGCTTCCAGTTCCAGGGTGTTCCCGTCGGTTTGCCGCAGCAGGAGCCTTGCAAGAGAAGGGAAAGTTGATCATCTTTTTCTTGGCACTTGGCAGGCAGGCAGCAAGTTGGTCATCATCGCTCACATGTGCTGTGCCTCAGTGCCTGTGTGCCACGATAATGAGGCAGCATGCCAGCATTAGTACGCACACCGTACCACCGGCTTGCAAATGGATGAAATAACTTGACCACCACGGAGCTGAGCTAGCGCATTCGTATTAAAAGTATTGGCTCGTCAACTGGGAGTCGGCCATCTCGTTTTCGAATTAAAAACGGGTAGGACTTCCGCCACGTGAATACGTACTGTACAGAGAGAGATGGTCAACGCGAGGGCACAAGGTCAGCGACGGCTTTACCAGGCGCTGGCTGCGGACCCCACGGAACGGAAGCCTCGTGACATGGATGATGATGTGCTTGCGTCTCAAGAAGTACTCGCGGGGTCGCGCCGAGAGCCTTACGCGGCAAGGAAATTAGCCCACGAGGACGAGGCGCAGGCAGGCGTGGGTGGCGCCTGCCGGAGTGAAAGGAGCGCGCCGTTTCGCCGTTTTCGTGCAACGAAGCCAAAACCTGCCATGCAAGCAACACATCAACCGTGAGTAGGTGAAGCAAGGGCAAATTCGGTATACGTACTGCCAAATCAGGACAGGTGGTTGGAGTACCACGCCCGGGATGCTTCATGCGACAAATTTGTGTTCCTTGTGGTAG
>JAKNSH010083381.1:0-10639 GCA_027790015.1 Cymbopogon flexuosus
GTACCACTTTCGTTTTATTTGGTAAATATTATCCAATGGTGTACCAACTGGGCTCAAAAGATTCATCTTATGATTTTTCCAACTAAACTGTGTAATTAGTCTTTTTACCTATATTTAATGCTCCATACAAACGGCTAAAAATTAATGTGATGGAGAGAAAGTGAAAAAACTTAAAATTTAGGTGTAATCTAAACAAGGCCCTAATAAAAGTTCTAAGCCAAAGACGTGACTCAAAAAGATCTATTTGCTAGTACAAGGTCCAAGCATACGTGCCCTGGCTAGTATGATTTTTATTCATCCCATTCCTTCCAATATAATAATATTCTATTCTTTAGGACCTGCTTTTCGAACAGAATTTTGGAAAGAAGGTGCCCTGGTATAACAAAAGACCAAACTTAGACCTACCCACCCCCACCCCATAATTTCCCCCAAAAAAGCAAAGAAAAAAAATGCAGCACCATTAGGGATGCCATGGAGTGTTTGGCTTGGGATTAGCCCATTCTAGATAGATTGTATTATGAGTTTATTTCCAAATTTAATAGAATAATCTTATTCTTTATATTATATTAGTTATTTTCTTGTGAAGAATGAGATGACGACGGATCAATTTAAAAGAACTAAAAAAAATTGAGATGACAATATGAACTATTTTATTCTATAAACCGAAGACCCCCAATATATGCTATGATGAGACTTGGATCTGAGGGGATTCTGATGAGCCCCCACATGCTGCCTTTGGACGCAAGGATGGCATCGTGTTCACATGCATGTGTTTCGACGGATCGGGTCAGGTTTTTATTCTCCTTGGATTCTTTGCTCTGGTTTCAAAGGAGTGTATCTTGCCGTACAAACGAATCTAAACAATCAGTTGAAAGAGAGCTAATTATTTTTCTTTTTTGTGGAAAGGAAAGAGAGAACACCTTTCTTTCATGTGCACATGGGAGAGAGGGGGAGAGAAAGGGTTAGGTGGGAGAGCATTTATGTCTTTTCATGTTTTTATGTACAGTGTCAGTGGAGGTTTTATTAGAGTTTTATGATATTAAATATGCTGATGTGGCACGCATTAATAAAAAGAGAGGTGATTAGAGTTTTACAGGGGCAGAGAGAGTTTCATCCCCATAAAACTCTTATGCACTGTTTCAAAAATGGGCTATTGCGTTTCTACCCTTTTTTGAAGGCCAGTTTTGATTTTACCCTCGCTTTTCGTCATGTTGCATTTTTACCCTCGCTTTGTAAAAACGAACGCTCAGTCTATCCCTACTCCATTAACAACAACTAACGGTGTTAAATGGACTTAACAAAGACAACTTTGCCCTAGCGAAAATACTCTTACTTTTCTGAGTTCATTGTGATTTTACCTGTGTTTTCTAAAAAAAGATGGTAACAACATTAGACAACTAGTTGCATATAATTCCACATAACTAATGGAGCCGACGGTCTGATTGTACATCATTATCACTCATCTACAATTAGACTTAAATAAAGCTGCATATAAAAGTATCACAAAAATATCATATTATATTTTGAGTAGGCAGTACACATCACCACGAACCCAACAAAATTTGAATCACTCAATTTGGACTAATATTCATGGCCATATGATTTTTCTAAACGTTTCTAAAAATTCGTTTAATGAAAAACAGAATTCATAAAAGATAAACACTATGCATCGGAAACCCTAGACTTTTCATAAATAAACCAAGCCCATATATGTTAACTCTTCACTCTGACAGTTTCGCATCTGGACCCTTTCCTTTCTTTTAATTCATGTGCGACCTCCTCCTGGCTCCGAGCAACGCCCAGCCCCGCACGGCCCCAGCGTCGAGGCAAGCCCAGCCCCGCGCGAGCAACGCAACGCCCAAGGTCGTGCGCCGGCACCCGCGCACTAGCCCCTACAGATGTCCAATGGGCCGTGCCATGCCGGCCCGCGTCGTGCCTCCACGGGCTACCGTGCTTGACGGGCCGTGCCTTTGACGTGCTCGTGCCTGGCCTTCGGCCCAAGGCAAGGCCCGTGGGCCGTCTTTCGTGCCGTGCCGACCCGTCAGGCATGGCAAAAACAGTGGGCCGTGAGAGAGTAGACATCCGGAGGAGTGGGGTTGAGCGGCCGCCATGGCTGCTGGCCAACGAGCTTCACCCCCGCGTGTCGAGTGTGGGAGTGGCGTGACGAAGAGGAATAGGGGGAGGAGCTGAGGAGGGGAGAGACGCGAGCGATGCCTGGTGGGATTAGTAGGTCGGGCCGCCACCGTGCCTACCATTGCAGCGGGCCGTGCCCGTGCCATGCTGCGGGCCTGGGGTGCGGCCGAGGCACGGCGGGCCATGCCGTGCCAAAATGTCGTGCTTCGGGTCGTGCCGCGGGCTGCATGAACATATATACTAGCCCCGCACATCGGCACGCACGCCCTTTCCGCACACCGGCACGCGCGCCCTGGCTGCGCACTGGACGAGCCGCACCCCGGCACCCGAGCGCTGGCCGCGCTGGACCCGCACGAGCTGCAGGCCGCGCGCATCTCCTGGCTTTGCCGGCGGCACGCCGAACCCTAGGCTGCGGGTGCCGGGGCTGACGACGAGGCCTTCACTGAGAGAGGTGGTGAGAAGAGATGGAGGCAGGGGCATTTTTGTCCCAAATGTTGTTTTCTTGGTCTTTTCTTTTTTTTTTAATTTTCTTTTTACCAAAACAGCTAATAGAGTTAAAAGAGGGGTAAACTGAGGGTTCACTTTAACAGAACGAGGGTAAAAATGTAACATGTCAAAAAACAAGAGTAAAATCAAAATCGACCTTAAAAATAAGGGTAGAAACGCAATAGCTCCTTCCAAAAAATAAATGTGTTAAAAACTGTATGATGAAATCCACGTTAAGACTGGCCTTAGCTTTTAGTCCAATTTAGCTCACCTTTTGTTAACCATTGAACTAACAAATTGGTTGGAGTCGAACTATATACTTATTTGAATAAATCAATTAGGATTAAAATTTAGACTAACAATTACAAACAGCTTCGAGTCTCCTCATCGGCTTCATGCCCTGGTCCCTGGCCTACCCTTGGAAAGTTGAAATGGATGATGGAGCATCGAATAATTGAGGATATGAGAGGATAGGTGTGGTGGATGGCATTGTCGAAGAAGGGCCACAGCAACTAGATGCTGCCGCCCTTTACACGGACCGTGTCTTTTGGTAGAAAGCTAGGCATATGCATGCCGTGGCCTGCGCACGTACTCGCACAGTCAAATATTTAACATGCTGCTCCCTGTTGCCGGTGAAGGTGATAAGGCATGCTGCAAGCATGCATGGCCGGATGCATGATGTGATTCCTTGGGACCAACTATCCTAAAAGCAGATGCTCAAGGGCACTTGCCACTTTGCGAGTAAGTTGCTGCAGCCTTTTGTAATCCTCTAGTAGTCTAGTCTAGAAAGAAAACATGTCGATCGTCCTTGTTTGTTGCGACCCGTTTTTGCATTTGTCAACGCACAAAAAAAAAGTGGGTAGACTTTACCCACCCTGAAACATTAGGTACGAGTAGAATCTGGGCATGCGCAAACTGATAGTAATGTTGGTATTTTTTGGGGGGTTTGCTGATGTAAATGGCTGCAAAGTCGTTAGAGGCAAGGTGTGTTGATGCATGCCAAATCCAGCAATCATAACTGAACTTTTAACTGCATCAGATTAAGTAGACTGACCAATTCAGTGAATATTTACAACCCAACATTCTGTATAAACTATGATGAGAGATGCTTGTAAAGAAAAGAACAAATACTTTACTGCAGGTCTGCAGCATCAATGCAAGCAAACAAATGGAAATGGGGATGTTCATCATTGTACTAGGTTATCACAAACCGTACAGTTCATGAGGCTTGCATTGCAGCTATATATCTATCGAGATCCTTATCGTATCTGCAGAGATCCATCCATTCCATGGTGGGTTGCAGCACCAGCTAGGCCACTACTAGACGATTACCCATCTCATTCTCATCTCTCCTTTCCTGGTGCCGTTGGGCGTTGGTGGTGGTGCTGCTCCAGCTGCAAATAAAATTTGAGAGAGCTAGTAGATGTCAAAAGAAAAAAAAAAATATTTGAGAGAGCCAGATTTCAAGACTACCTTTTGTTGTCCCCCTAAAGCAGCCCTCTTTTATCCTGATTCCTGCCTGCCCATCTTATCTCTTGCATGCCTCCACTACTAGTAGAATTGCAGCAGGTTTGTCTCCTCTGATCCTCTCTCCTCTGCTGGACATATTTTTATAACCTCTGGAATGAATCTGCCAGGGGAGCACATCTGTAAAGAAATAAATGCATATATAATTCTCTCAACTTTGCTCAAGTGACAAGTTAACAAAGGGGTGGGTTTGCATTGATTCCTAGCAGATGTTGTTAGGTACCTAATTCTGTTACTAGTAGTTCTGAAAGATAAAACTTGTGTTGTCAAAAAAAAAAAAAAAGATAAAACTTGCAGAAAAAACAAAACTTCCAAGCATGAACAATGCTTTCTGTTACTGCCAGTGGGGTGTATTCAAAGCTGGTACCAATGACCAGAGTCCAACAGAACAGGATAAAATAGACATTCAATGATTTCAAACAATAAAACAGCACATTCAGTTGTTAAAGAAAAGCTGGAAGAGCAAGGACCAGGAAGCTGATTGGCTAATTGGCCCCTCAGAGATCCCAAGAGCCACATCTTGACTTGGTTGCTAATTGCCATAAAAAAAATCTTGACGTGACATGAGAGCCATCAACCAACCAGGAAAAAACATATCTTGCTGGACAAATTTGAAGGGGGGCAGGCAGAAGAATCTTCATTTCAGATCCCCGGAGATTACTCTGAAGACTTGTTCATCCTGTCCACATTGTTGCATTATGAAAGGGGTTAGTATCTATCTTATCTTATCCTATCTTAACCCCTGCAGATTCTTTTAATAATGTGTAGCAGTACAAGTACTGTGGTGAGATTATCATAATCCTAATCCCTAATCCCCTCCTTTTGGTTGGGCCACGGAAGCTTGGAGATCAGATGAGATGCAAGCAGTCCAAGTGTTCATTCCCCTTTTTGCATTGTGTGAGTGTGTTGCGATGGGGCACTCACTCACCAGATTCTCATTAGATTGTGACAGGGCACCAGCTGCCTAAGCAAGTAAGCAGCACTAGTACAAACTTAGTGATGAGTTCATGCCCAAAGTCTTGTCTTGTTTAGGAGTATGTTGCATTGCAGTTGGCAATTGGCAGGCAGTGTCTTAAATAATTAGCAGGATAGGATCAAGATCAAGCATGGACCAGCCAGCCAGCCAACCAACCAAACCAACTACAGTACCTCAAAAGCAAAGCTGTAGTAGTTGCACTTGCACTCTGCCAAGAACCCAGTCTCTGAATTTCAAACGAATTTCAAACTACCAGAGGGTCTATTGTAGTTTTCTTTAGTCATAACAGCATGCATCCAAAAACAAAATCTATGCATTCTTTTGGGGTCAAGTTTACAGTTACACATCCTTAATTTGAGATCCAAAACTCACCAATCATATGCAGGAGTAGTACTGTAGTACCTTGCTTTGCAGTTTTCTTTATTAATACAACAGTGTAGCAGGAATCAATTTGTGTGGCAAAGCGCCAAATTATGCCGTCCTTGGAAGATTCTGCAGGACTGATAAATTTGTATGGAAAAGAGGAAAGGAATCGGAATCTTGGGGTGGCGGGAGTGGCACGCTGCTGCTGCTGGTGTCGGTCCCCCTCCGGCACGCTGACGTGGCCAGCTGTCAGTGAGACAGGGGCATCGATTCGCCGCATAGCGGGACCCACCACGTCGGTGCCTCACAGAACAGAATACTCCTACTAGAGGCCTTTTCCCATGGAGAAAAAGAAGCCGGGCGTGCGTAGGACTCTACTGCATCAAGATCAAAATTCCACTGAAATTTACCAAAAGATCTTGCCTGAAATTTCATCTGAAACTTCGCTGCAGTGTAGTAGTGTGTGTGTGTGTAGCATCTTCCAAAAGAGTTTCGACTGAATTCCAAGGGTCTGACTGTCGAGTGAATTTTCTTTCTCAATATGTTCTTGTCAGTGAGGGGGTTTGCATGCACACACACAGACTTTTGTACCAGTGTCTAGACTAGCAACCTGCATAATGACGCAGTACTGGTATTAACGTTAGAACGGGAAGAGTTTGGGACAGTGACAAGAGCTCGATCAACAACATTATTCAGAAAGGAAGAACTGCTAGAACTTTGTGATGCGATTTCCTGCTTTGCAATCCAGTGAGTGGGTGGGTGGCCGTGTGTGGGTCGAGGAGAATATTCGAGTCGCCAAAGCTGACGATGGACCGCATCGCATGCTAATGGCATCTTTCCGCCGGAGCAGGTGAGTGGTGAAAAGAAATTCATCAGAGGAGGATCAGGGCATTCAGTTATTCAGGTTTCAGAATGACCAAGCCATAGCTAGCTAAGCTAAGCTACGATGCCGTTTCTCCACAAACTGGCATTATCTTTACAGGCTGTGGTTGTGGACTCTGACGAGCGAGGAGGAAGATTCTCACGCCATTGTCGCCTGTCTTCACAGATCAGAAACGAATCTCGCAGGTTAATCAAATATACTTAATGTCCTACACATAGCTACACTATTTTACATGCAGTTGCCATTGCTGATACTCCTCTAGTAGTAATTTGCTATACTACCTTCTCTCGATCTGTCAGCAATTAGCATTGGGACCAGATTCCACGCGCACACACAAGATTTGAGATTCCACTGGAGGCAATTGGGAGAAAGGTGGAAAGTTAGAATTTCGAACTCCTGTAGCACTTTCGTTTGTATTTGACAAATATTGTCCAATCATGAACTAACTAGGCTCAAAAAATTCGTCTCGTGATTTAGAATCAAACTATGTAATTAGTTACTTTTTTTATCTATATTTAATACTTCATGCATGCGGCTAAAGATTGATGTGATGGTGATGTGATGGAGAGAGAATGAAATTTCTAGCCTTTAGCCGTCAATCTAAACACGGCCGTAGTACGACCATTAATTTCTCCTCTCTGAAAACAAACACAGAAAAGGTCCGTGGAGGACTGCACTGTGTGGAACGAGCACCAGAGAGGAATCTCGTGAAATTTCATTCTCGGTTTCCTTTCCGAGGAAAACGACCTAAAGGGTATGCAAAAGATATCTATCGTGTTGGGCCGATGCATGATCAGATTCAGATCCGGTGGTGAGCTGAGAAGTGAGTGAGATCTCCATTGGAGGCCACTATACTACCACCACTACCACTACCAGTGTCCACCACACCAGGCCATATACGTACGTAGAGCTGATATGATGCACCTAACAGCCTTATCTCCGCATCCCATACACAAAAGTGGGGCTGTTTGAATGGGAGCGTAAAAACGAACTTGTCCGGTCCTCCTCCTCCGATTTTGAATGTTTGAGGTTAAGATTTGTTGTTTGATCAGATATTGTCCAGGAGGTTTTAATCTAAACAAGTATTTTAAGAGCTAGACAAGAAGCTCATAAAATATTTTATTTTATTCAATAATAGGAAGAGAGAAACTAGCTAGTGTTTCATGAAGAGCTAAGCTCGTACGGTTTTCATAGAAATTAACTCCCTCCGTTCCAAAATAAGTGTCGTTTTATGTTTTCGTGCCGTAAGTTTGACTCAATTTCTAAAAAAAAAAATACGTGCAACATTTGTATCTCCAAATAAATGTGTTAAAAAACTAAATTCAAAGATCTTTCCGATGATATTAATTATGTAGCATAAATATTTATATTTTTTAATATATAATGTCGGTATTTATTTTTCAGGAAATGAAAATGACACTTATTTTAGACAGAGGGAGTACGTGTCTAGGCTTACAAATTTTTCTATACTCTGCACTTCCCAAGGAGGCTTTCATGCCATGTGTTCGAGAGCCAAATTGTTATAGAGGGGATTAAATGACGACACGAGGTGAAAAGATGTGTTATCATCAAAGAAGCGCGTGACGACGTCGACGACCCTGAGTGGACCGGCCCTGAGTGGCGAACTGCCGTACTCCACCTTCTTCCCTACCGATCCATCCCGAAATCCAGATTTGCCACCAAAATCTCTCCTCCTCCTCCTTCCCATCGCATAGATCGTCCGATCCCCTTCACATCGACCAGCGATTTGGCCGCTTTCATCCGAGGGCCGGACCTTCGTCCCCGCGGCGACGCCGGCCTCCCGGCGCCCTTCGTCACCAAGTGCTGTTCCGGTAAGCTGCCTCCTTCCCCTGGCAGTTTCAGTGGTGAATCACCTCGCCTCCGTCGCCATGTCGATTTATCAAATCGATCCGCCTCCCCCATTCACCCTGTTCACTGCAATCCTTCGCTTCTTGCTTCTCCCATCCACCATGGACCTGGTTCCTTCCAAAGACAGTATTCCTCCAGATCCTCCTCCCCACATAGATCCTCTTCAGCCTCGTGGCCACACCGTTCCCGCTCCCGCTCCCCTCGCCAACCCCCTCCCTACCTCGTCCACTCCTCCCCTCGCTGCCACTCCAGTCACCTTGCCAAGCTCCACAACGCCCGCTTCAAGTGCCTCTACCCGAGAGGAACTCGAGCACATCAGATCAATGGTGCCTCTGCAGATGTTCACATCTCATGCTAACCCAAGCTCAAGCCGTCACAATGAAGATTCGAGGACAACTCTGTACAATCTGCTATTGATGGTGCCTGATCCCAGTGAGAGTGCAGCACCAGTCCATGAGAACATAGTAAGATCAGAGTTAAACAGAGTTTGGAGGGGCAGGGTCATCGAAATCGACAAGGTATTGCCAAAATATTTTCTTGCAATCTTCCATAACCAGGGTGATATGATGTCTGTCATTAGAAACCAGCCTTGGACTCTGTGTGGTCAGATTCGGATTATTGGATTATATGAACTTCGCAAGTCTAAGGAAGCTTATAGGTTCAATTACCTGTACACCACTGCTAGGCTGTGTGGCATCCCTGAAAATATCAGAACTAAGGAGAGAATCAGACAAGGTATAGCTCAAATTGGTCAACCTTCTGATTTGCATAGACTGAATATGGTTGCCTTTGATTATGATGAATATTATGTGCCAGCTAAAGATAAAATTAGTGTCAATAGGAGCGCCTCTGATCTAATCATCTACAATATTCCTGCATTTGGTAACATTATAGTCTTTATTCATTATGAGAAAGTCAGGAGGATCTGTACCTACTGTGCTGCCTTTTTTTGCAATGCTCAACATTATCTAGCTCAGGCTAGTAAGATCATGTCTTCAACTACTGATGGTGAACCAATCTCTGAATCTTTTGGTCCGTACAATGCAAGGATGACTCAGGGGATCAAAATTCTCATGCATTTAATTGCTGCTCAGTATGACAGACTCCAACAATTCTTTGCTCCTCCATCTCCAATCCTGATGCAGCCCATGCAAGAAGACCCTGATCAAAATAATGCAACAATGGAGCAAAAGTCTGTGCAAGAGGTTCCAAATAGACAGAATGAAGTACCAGAAGTAGCCATGCAGCCAGTGCGAGAAGACCCTGGTCAGCAGAATACAACAGGACAGCAGACTTCAGTCCAGGATGCTGCAAATAATGTGCCTCATATTGATGAATTGGCTTTAACTCCGAGTCAGCAGATATTAAATCATCATCAGACTTATAGTAACCAGACTCAGATAGCAGACCATTCTAACATACTGCAGCAAGCTCAAGGGCAGAGATGCACTCCAATTCAGACCACTCATCTTCAGGAGCAGCACATCCAGATTTCCCAGACAACTCAAGCACAGGATCAAGATCCAGCTTATGTTGCTGCTTCGAGCAATCTGGTGGGCACTCATCTTCCTCCTCGACAAGATCCAACTTACTCTGAACAGGCTAGGGCGCCAGCCTCAAGGGCGTCGGGTGACCAATGAATCTCCTGGCCTGGAACTGCCAGGGATCAGGAGGCTCCCTGCGTAGTTCAACGATGCAGCACCTCCAGCGACTTCTAATTTCGACGAAGGCTCAGGTTTGCTTTGTATCTGAAACAAGGAATTCCTCTATTTCTCGTACATCTATTATTAATCGCTTTAACGTTTCTAATGCCTTTGTAGTTCCAGCGCTGGGTCAGTCCGGTGGACTTTGGTTAATCTGGACCCAGGCTGTCTCAATTAATATAGTAGATCATAATCACCACTATATTCTAGCGGTGTGTAATAGTACTAGTACCTCTGAACAATTTGGTTTGGTTTGTATATACGGTGATCCTCATCACCGTAACACCACTAATATCTGGAGAAGGGTGCTTCATTTTGTTGTAAATCATAGCACCCTTCCTATCTTAGCTATGGGCGATATGAATGAAATAATGCATGCTAATGAAAAATGTGGCCCGGGTAGACCTGATATTAATCGTATTAATCTGTTTTGTGATTATGTGAAGCAATGTGGCTTTCTGGATTTGTGGTACAGCGGTCCGACGTACACTTGGTCCAATAAGCGTTTCTCTACTACTCCTACCTTCCAGCGGCTTGATCGGTGCTTGGCAAATGTGGAATGGTGCACTGTGTATCCGCGAACAACAGTATATCATCTCCCTATCCTTCGAAGCGATCATGCTCCTATTCTTACTATGCTTGATTCTAATCGTCCGCGAACTAACAAACTTTTTCGTTTTGAGAATTGGTGGCTTCTGG
>JAKNSH010083627.1:0-18006 GCA_027790015.1 Cymbopogon flexuosus
AATTTTATAATATTCGGTTTTTTTAATATATATATATATATAATTGGCTCTGTTAACGGAAAAATCCTAGCCAAAATTTTTCAAAATATAACACTGTTAACAGCCCAATATCAGTACATGTACTTCTGAGGGCATTGACGTCTTTTCTCCTCAAAATCTGACACTGTTAGCAGCCCAAACCGACGGAATGACATACAGGTACAGAAAAAGTTTGACGATGGCATACAGGTCGGAACAAACTTTCCGATGGCATACAGGTCGGATGTAACTTTCATAATGGCGTACAGGTAAAAGTCCCCCAGGGGATGTGGGGCATGCCCGCTGGGCTGCAGAGGCTCGTGGAGGGCCAATGGGCCGGCACCTGCGGCGGGAGAGGGGTGCCGATGTGCAGGTGACCATGGACATGGAGAAATTCACACCACCACCACCCTTCGAGCCGATGCGAGTAGGTGACCATGGAGAAGCTTAAGTTCACACCAAAACAACCGGCCGCTTGCTTAGCCTGTTTGGCTGGCTGTATCTTATTCTCAGTAGCACTTAGCGTAGTGATAAATAAAACATGTTAGCACTTAGCAGCAAATATTCAGGCACGCAGGTTTAAAAATTATAGAGAAAAAAAAAGATGAGGGTTTGTTATATACTTAGAACAAATAGTACGTTTCTTTCCAGGAGCAAAAATTGTTTTAGCACCGGTCGTTTCTGTCACAGTACATATCTATTCTCAAATATCAAGAAACACGGCAAATCCAAAATAAGGACAGAGGGCCTTCTACACAAAGCAGATTTACAAGTGATTGTAATAGGGCATTGCTATGATATCGGCGTCACTAGCGCCCGGACGTCCGGATGGACACCCGCGTCCGGACGGACCTCCTGGCCATACGATTCACAAACATGAGCCCGTCCCACGCAGCAACCGCCTGTTCCCGCGTCTCCTCGCAGCAGCCGTGCGTCCCCCCGCCCTGCCACTGTGCCAGATTCCTGCATCTTCTCGTGGCAGCTCGTCCCCTATACACCACACTCCGATTGCCCTCCACACCCTATCCCCACCGGGCTCTATCGCCCCCGAACATCGATCTGCTGCAAACACGAAGCAAGAGAGATGCAACATTAGAGAACAGTCCACTGCAACAATTAGGGGGAGAAAAGAACAACATCCGCACAAGGCTACTACAATATCAAAACAAAACTACTGCAACCTTATATGTAAATCAGAGAAAAGTCTACTGGAACAATTAGGAAAAACAATAACAACAACAACAACAAAAAGACTACTGAAATATCAGAACAAAACTACTGAACCTCAGATGCAACATCAGAGGAAAGTCTACTGCAACAATTAGGTAAAATAAGAACAACATCAGCACAAAGGCTACTGCAATATCAGACCAAAACTACTGCAACCAAAAACAAAGTTACTGAAAATTCAGAACAAAGCTACTGCAATGCAAGATGCAAAAATCAAAAAACGATAATGCAACAAACAAATATTACTTATTGAGACAACAGGACAAGGCTACTGCAAAAAAGATGCAAACATAAAAAAAATGCAACAAGCAATATTACTTGAAGAAAACATGCGAAAAAAGCTGCTGCAACATCAAATTCATTCAACTTTAGCACGAAAAATGTATTGCCTTCGTAAAAAGGTAGTCAGCAAGGATGAAAGGCCTTAGCACAAGCAGGAAGGAGGGAAGAGCTTAGATCCAGAGAGGAGGAGAAGGAGCTCAGATCCGGACAGACCTACCTCGTAAGAGACGCCACCGTCATCGTCGTCTCAGGTGAGCCATGGCCATCACCTCCGAGCTCACCAGAGGGAGGTGGGAAAGCTCCCAGAGTTCGCTGGAACCCTATCCAGCACCGCATCCCTCAGATCAGAGGAGGAAGATGAGGAGGACGGCTCAGATCCAAAAGAGGGAGGAGGGAAGGGAGGTGGGCTCAAATCCAAATCACCAGCCTACCTCATCGGAGCCGTCACCGTCGTCCTTGACTCCGGTGGGGGAGGGGAGAGAGGAAGCGAGAGGGAGCGCGAGTGGCCGGAGGGTAGCGAGCTATGGGCACGCGGCGTCTCTCTCGAGGGCGCAAGCATGCCTCATGCCGCAGAAAAAGCAGAGAAGGAGTGCGCCATGGCGGAGCAGCAGCGAGGGAGCACAGGAGGAAGCGCAGCACGATAGAGGAGCGACGGAGAGCAGCGAGGTGCAGCAGCAGCGAGGGAATGCGGCGCGGCGGAGGAGCAGGGAGGGAGAGCAGCACGGCGGAGGAGCAACGGGGGAGCGCAGCGCATGGCGTGGGGAGCGGTGTCCGTGATGGCGGAGAAGCAACGAGTGGCCAGGGGTCACGGATGGGATAAAAGGATAAGGCTGCAGCAGGAGCGGTGTCCCACGCGGCGTGCCTCACGAGCCACGCGGCGTGTCCCACGAGCCACGCGGACACGTCCGGACGGGACGGACGCCCGTCATCTAAAGTTACCGCTATGATATAGCTACAGCGATGTCCCTCCTGATATCACTAGATATCACACCGTTGCCTGAAGGGTATGCTGAAACAACTATTCATTTCTGATCAAGGCAAATTCACATAACAGATGCCCTCATCATCCATGGGGCATTGTGCACTTCACTCCAAACGCGACCAAGTAAAGAGCCCGAACCATGTAGATTTACATGCAACACTCCTGTACCATCTGCACATATACAAATGAAAGTTGAGGTCATACATTTGGGCTGGGGCAGCTAAAAAAAAAAATGGAAGTGGCTGAAGGGAGTGACCGAGCCTACTCAAATTGAACTGATGTACATTTTCAAAAAGAAACAACATTTTGATGTACAGTACTCCCTCCGTATCGGATTTAGAAGTCGTTTTAGACAAGATTTGGGTTAAACATTAGAAATATAAATCATCAATAACTTTTAAATTATTGACTTTGCAAATATGAAAATTATATGAGTAGATTTGTCTTGAAAAATACTTTCATAAAAGTATACATATATCATTTTATCATAAATATGTTTATAAAAGCAAGAGGTCAAAGTTGTGTTTTGGAGACCGTGTTGCTGTCCTAAACAACTTCTAAATCCGATACGGAGGGAGTACACATGAAAGCAAAACCAAAATCATAGATGTTCAGCTTACAGGTTTGGTCTTTTTTTTTTTAGAATTCTAGGGCCATGACTCCTATTAATCGAAATCAAAAGACATCCATATTACAGCGCAGCAGATGGGTACGCCACCTGAAACAATTTTAAGACCATCTCCAGAAACCCAAAGAAACGCACGCTGTTCTCCCATCGAGACTACCATAACTGCAGGCTTAACACCGTACCGAAGGCACAAACAGTTCACCAGAGTTTCAGCGACTCTTATATTACATCAAACATGGAAACCACTCAACAGGTTCATCATCTGAAGACAGATCTGCTTCAGCAAAGGACTTCAATTGAGGATCTCCTGAGGCAGACCAGCATACAGTCCGTCACCCACTTCTGCCAGTTAACATCCACAGCTATCGAAGCCAAAGCTGAGCAGCTTTTTTCTTAATCAACCCCACCTTCTGCAGTAAAGCTTCTTTCTTGTCGGCCGGGAACAAAATCACCCATTTCTGAACTGTCACCGCTATCTGGTAAAGGAACATAGCCAGACTCCTCCACATATTTCTCTGAAAACATAAGCCATTTCTAAGTTTCCAAAGGCACCAAACTGCAGCAGAAGTGAACATATTTCAAACTCCATTAGATTTAATGCCAAGCCAAAATTTTCCAATGGAATCTAAATAAGTATCTTTCTGAACACCAAAAAAAATCTGACAAAACTTTCCAACTTACAGGTTTGGTATCTGGTGGTGTTTCGATTTCATTACTTGTTACCTCGCATGAGTATCAGAGCATGTAAATCATCAAACAAGTTTCTAAGAATAATTTGCTCAGTTGGCGAAGAACAATCCATTGCAGAAGTTTAAGTAAACAGATATAAGAATATACCCGCAAGGATTGTGAAGACAAATCCAAGCAATGCCATCAACATAGCCGCAAATCAGATAGCACAAGGCACGACATTCAAGCCAGGTGACTCTACATCTTCCTGCATAGCACCTAATGAAGCGCAAAACTAAGCATCTTCTTGTTTTTTGTAGTATGCACTGGGAGAGATTAGCATCTTCTTGTACTTACGAAAAAAAGAGCACATAAAAGGAAACTGCGAGCACTCAATGAACAAATGTTTGGAAAAACTGTGTCCTAAGTAGCAGCATCCATATAAGCCTGTATGATATATGCAAATTGGTACCACAAGGTGGGTCTAATTCACACAACACTGGAATTGCTGAACCCGTTCTACAATACCAACCCAGAATAGGAAAGTGACGACTGTAATTGTCACACTAGCTGCGAAAGTACACTATAAAGATGGTCAAGAATAACTCTTCATTCATGGAATGATTATTGCTGTTGTTCATAAACTAACTAAAATGTAGCTTACAGTTGGGCCAGACCAAAAAATACGATAGAAATTTTGGCTTTTTAAAATTAAAAAAAGTTAACATTGTACCTTGAGGGCTCACCTCTGAATTCTCCATATCCATCAGTCGAATGCCTCCTTGAGCCTGCTCCGGAAATAGTTGACTAAAACACGTGCTGATCCACTAGAGGCACATGTGAGTTGAAGGACTACATCAAGAATTTCGAAAAAAAACAGTGGTTCCCCACAAAATCTGGAAGCAACGTGTTAGTTAGGATAGTGTTAAGAATAAATAATACTTTAAACATCCAAATTTAAGCATGCACGTACGTTGATAAGTAAGATATTTTGAGATGTAAATCCTCCACTGATGTAAGAGACAATAGCGGCAAAAAATCCCAGACCACCTTTGCCGAGAGCAATCCGATCAAGTTCTTTAAAAGGGTCCTGCATTAACAAAGAAGAGTCACCACATGATTTTTCTGTCATCTCCTCTCAATAAGATTCAATTAGTCCTCCTGTCATTCCAGCAGTAGTGTACTTAAAACCGTAGTCCCATGGATCTATTGTACACATTCCATCTATTATTATATTAATAGGGTCGTCCTCTCCTACTGTTCTCCTAAGAGAATGATGCCCGATCCTAATCTTGGTGGTCAGGATTTTATTACTGAAAAATCTAATTCGGAGCTACCACAAGCAACAAGGGTTATGCACTTTAATTGGATTTAGAAGGATAAGTTTATGCTGAAGCATCTTGTGGGCTCTTCAAAAAATAAAACACATGAGTCATGCTCAGAAAGAAAGAAAAAGAATCATGTTAAATCAGAGTTATACTTGTGCTATGCAGCAGCAACAACCCAAAAAGTGTAGATAAATAAAAGAACAAATAAAAATGTAAGGAGCTAACTAAACCTGGCAGATAAAGCACTGAACATTCGTTGCAAAGGTGAGGGCAATGGACATCATGTCAAAGACAATAGTAGAGTCGCAGTAGATCACAAGCACAATTGCGGTCCCCAAGTAGAAGATACCACCAGCACTTCCAGCAATGAAAACAGCCTGCACATTGTGTGTATGCATTAGCATCTTCGACATTAACATTACCCATTAATCTTGATAGAAAATTGAAAATAAAGTATTCATACCAGTTTGGTCGAACCTGAATAGTACCAAGGCAAGCACCCTGAGGATCACAATCAATGTCATTACATGAACTATGCAGTTGAATCTCAACCTCCATAGTTCTGATGCCTCCAGCATTGATAATTCCAACTTCACAGCAGTGAATATCAAATTGATGCTATAGAAAATTATAACCAACAAGTAAAATGAAAGCCGGGAGGCATCTGCTTGCTTTGTGTCAGTATTCTCTACAAGCCTCTTGGTTGTAAAGCTATGAAAGAAAAACAAACTCGCATAAGTGGGAAAGTATATGCAACATATGATGTCACTAAGAGTGCAAATCATAATTAATGTAAGCTGAAGCAGGTATTGGTATAAAGTTCAATAGATACCTTGATACATCTAGCATTTCAAAAACTAGATAATAGTAATACCCATGACTTCCCCTTCAATAGCCATATGACGACAATAAAATAGCCCCTACATCCTATAGTCCAAGCACAAGGACATAGACATAGAGGTCCATCCTAAAGTATACAACACCATATGATCCTTCTCACAGGTAAAGAAGAGAAAAACATTAGACCTGTAAACATTATTACATTCAGAATAAGCTAAGGCATAAAGTAAAAACAAATTTGGGTAAACTATGACTTGATCTTATATACATGTAATTCGATGATACTAGTAGAGCGAAGGCAACTTTTCTGAAGTAATAAAATATGAATATAGATACATACCAGGTAGACCCAAGAAGAGCTGACTGGAGGATGAGCCCTAAAATGTATAACCATGAAAAGCCTTATAATTAAAGCTGACAAGCAAATAAAAGAGGTTGCAATCTGGATGTACATACCTATGATATTAAGCGGTCCCAAAGGAAACTCCATAACCTTTCAAATAAAAGGAAATGAATGATTGTAAATAGAGGTTGTAAATAGAGGAAATGGCATTCTCATAAATAATCATTACAAAATTCAATTAATGTGAGGAACTTCTTGCTAATATTTATTAGAAAGTAAGCTTTGAGCCTTTAAGAGTGCTTTGAGATCATTAATTAGACATGACCTTACTCTTTGGGATTCATTCTAATATTGAAAAAGTAAACAGTGGAGCACTTCTCTCTTGCTATTCACTTTAGATTGTATGTTCTGTGATCTTCTGTGTGCTAAATAGAAAACTGATGCAAAATAATGTGTACCGGATAATAAATGACTAGCGGTGTGGCGGCAATAACTTGCAACACTACAATCTGGTGCATTTTCTTTAGCAGAATGCTTCAATGTTTCCCCGATGTACCCAGCAAGACATTCAGAAACTAAAACAGGCCAAAGGGAGTCCATAGGAACAACTCTGAAATGTTTTCCTGGTATAGTTCAGTGTAGATGTCACATTAAATATGCAATTGACAAGGTGTCAGGAATTCAGGGAGCCCAAAACCATAACTGTAATGCTTCTCTTAGCACCTGTCAGATTACTCGTTTCTTAAAAACAACAGTGCAGATGTTAGGAGCGAAAGGCATACACAAATACAGAGATCTACTCGTTTCTTAAAAACAACAGTGCAGATGTTAGGAGCGAAAGGCATACACAAATACAGATGACCCAGTTACCCCAATCCCAGACCTACTCGCATTCAACCTCTAACCACCGATTCGACATGGTGCCACATGTACCGCTAACCAGAGACACCCGCTAGGTGTCTGACAAGGTGTTGTAAACACGAGACCAGCGGAGAGGAAGCCGGAGGATGCTGCATGCACAGAGACACCCGCTAGGTGTTCGACAAGGTGTTGCAAACACGAGACCAGCGGAGAGGAAGCCGGAGGATGCTGCATGCATGGCACCAGGGAAGGGGAGCGGGACTGCGGGAGGGGAGGAGGGCTGGAGGGGTGCGGGAGGGGAGGAGGGACGGTGGGTTCTTACCGATGGAAACCTTCCGCCGCCATGCTTTTGCTCGAAGCAGAGGAAGCCTCTCTCCGAAACCGCGCGGAGACGACGACTGAAGCGGTTGCGCGGCCGTTGGGCGGAGCCAGTACGAGTATTTGTGGTCCATAAGTTGGCACTCAGCAGCGCCGGCGTGAAATGCCGCTCCTCCTGGGACGAGCGAAACTCGCATTATGCCCAGACCGCGAGACGAAAAGGGGGCGGTGCGAGTGGATTGACAGGAGCAATTTGGGAGAAAAATTGCTATGCAGGCGGAAGGAAATGGTTGGAACTTGGAAGCAGGCAACGGCGTCGCCGGTCGGCGAGTCAGGTTTGAAAGCCGGAGTTGCCTCGTGAGAGGAACACGAACGCCAGCACCCAATCCCAGGGCCGGTTTGGTTGACGACGAGAGCGAGCTGCTGGCCCAGCATTTTGCGGGCCGACACAGGCTGGAACAATAAAAGGGCCTGTAAGAAAAGGCCTGTCCAGGCCTTTGTCCACGTTCGCTGCTGCAAAGGTGCCCGCTGGTGGGCTGGTGCTTGACGTGCGCCCTGCTCGTGGGCTTCGGAGTCGGAGCCTTCGCGCTCTACATCTTTCGTGGACGTCTTCTATCAGACGCCCGAGTTCAAGACGACGGTGACGGACCGCGGCGCCCACGTTCCGCGTCAACAACGAGCGCAACGTGCACGATGTCACATTTAACAAACATATTTAACAAATTTATAAGCATTTAATAAGTTTTGTTATAAAGTCATAATTGATATACGCGATATCATTTCGGTGGCAAAAGCAAGAAGCAATGGGGAGTGGAATCTAGAATTCAGAAGACAATTAGATGCAACACAGATAGCTGAATACATTGAGTTAATGGGATGTTTGGAAGAAATAGAGTTGAACGAAGGTAGAGATACAGTGGTATGGCTGTTAGAAATCATTGCGATATTCAACCAAGTCATTGCACAACCTGGAGACTACTAGAGGAGTTATTGACAGGGAAATGTTGATTGTGTGGAAGAGCTCCATTCCTTTAAATGTCAAAAGCTTTGTATGCATGGCAGCCCATGACAAGATCCAGTGTGGGGTTCAACTGAAAAAGAAACGGTGGTCGGGGTCCGAGAAATGCATGATGTGCAACGCTTTAGAGACCTCTGATCACATCCTCTTTCAGTGCCACATTGCCATCTTCCTGTGGGCTTACTTCCGTGACTGTCTGGGGTGGGAAACACCGCCAACTAACTGTGCAACGCTATTTGTGGAGATAGAAGAAAGATGCAAAGGTAAGAGACAGATGGTGAGAATGTTCCTGTGTGCAGGTGCAGTGTGGACTATCTAGAAAATCAGGAATGACGTGGTGTTAAAAAAAAGGTGGTGGCCTCGCCCTCGATGCTAATATACAAGACGGTGGCCTGCTGAAGACCTGGAACCCGTTGCTCAAGAAGATGAAGCTGCTTACAGAAGAGCTGATTCAGCTACTAGCCGCGCCGAGTCTTAGTCCACTGGTGCTGCGAGTAGTTGGTAGGTTTTTGCACATGTTAGGAACTAGTGGAGATATGCTAGTGAACTTTTAAACTCCTCTGTTAAGCTGGCATCCTAGCATGACTGTGTAATTGTTAAGCTTTCTATAAAGTCGGGCTCAAAGCCTTTCTCTAAAAAAAATACACGATATCATTGTCTGAAAGAGGCAATGAGATTACCTCCAAATAAAATGCTAAAAGCCACCAAGGACTTTCTCAAAGTCCGCTGCTCACATGATCCTTACCATTGAAGCAAATCGTACATTGAAGTCAATCTTTCCTAGGGACGTGGATTTGGAGCTTTTGGACTTTGGAGGTTGCTTCACATGATGCTATATAAACATGGAGCGTAGAGCATTAACTAACTTGAGTAGTACTACATGTTCAACATTGCAACGTTTCTTACACTACACTTTACACTCTTCGTGCTCTTACTTCTTTTACAAAGAAATTCACGCTCTACTAAGACTGCGCACACCACAAGCCGTCTGCAAAATTTATCATTAATTTAGATGCACTTGCACAAAAGATTGAAATGTAGGAGTAGATTGCGGCTCCAATGACTATGACCAACAAATCGGAGTTTGAGCTTTGGACCCCTTGCAACACTTCTAGTTTTGCAGCTTTTTGAATTCTTTTGGAACACAGAATTTATAAAAATGGATTTATGTTTATAAGAAAAACATAACAAGGAGGGTGTGTGTGTGTTGGGAAAAAAAATTACGTAAGGACCATCCGTATGCCGATATGGTGTGGATTGTGCGGCTGAAGTGTGGGTCACCTTTAATTCTCACCCTTTTCGTGTTAAACTATGGCCCACATGTCATACGCTTTGTCCACACAGTGCTCTATAGGGATGGTCCGTACAGGATTTGTTTCCGCGTGTTGGGGGGGTCCTTAGTTCCAAAGAGTGCTTTTTTTTTTGAGGGGAACAAAGAGTGCTTTATTACTGTGGTATAACATCATTCAACTCAAAAATCCTGAAACTAACGGCCCACCAAACTGGCCATTTTCTCAACCACTGACAAACCGTCCCACCATTGCCCTACACACACAGCAGATCCACGAGGTTCCAAGCTCCCGGTTCACCAAGACCTCAGTCACTGACTTGTAGGGCCCATCCTTGACTAACAGTCGGCCCCACCAAACACCCTTCTTCCACCTCGTCCTGCTAACTCAAAACGAACGTGCCTCTTCACTAGTCAGTCTCTCCCCCACCCCTCCCTCCCGATCCTCTCTTGGATCTCGCCGCGCGCTCGACGGCAAGCGGGGGCCGCGATGCCTGCGGCAGCCGTTCCCGGAGGCGGAGGCGCCGCCGACGCCGAGGAGCTGTTCCGCACCAAGCGCATCCCGGAGATTCGCGCGGCTGAGGGCGCCACCCGACGTGAGATCTCCGCCAAGGAGGAAGAGCTCCGGCAGCTCGTCGGGCGCAGCTACCGCGACCTGCTCGACTCCGCGGACTCCATCCTCCTCATCAAGCAGTCCTCTGATGCCATATCCGACAACCTCGCCCGCATCTCCGGCTCCCTCTCGTCGCTCTCGCCGCCCCCTGAACCCTCTCCCGCCGTGAGCGCCGCCTCGCCGTCCCCGTCGGCTGGAGGGCGGGCGAGGCTGTACGCGCTCGCCGCGCGCGCCAAGTATCTGGTTGACACGCCGGAGCACATCTGGGGCCGGCTTGACGAGGGCCTGCTCCTGGAGGCGGCGGGGCGGTACCTGCGGGCTCAGGTCGTGCACGGGCGGCTCTCCCGCGACGCCGCGGCCGCCGCGCGGTTCCCACTTCTCGCGCACCAGGCGCAGCTCGTGGAGGCGTTCCGGCCGCAGATCGCCCAGCGCGCGCGCGAGCGCCTCGCCGACCGCCGTCTCCCTGTGGCGGCCCACGGTGACGCGCTTGCGGCCGTGGCCGCGATCGACGCCCCATCGCTTGCCCCGGCTCAGGCGCTCAACCTTTTCCTCACCTCGCGCCGCGCTTGGATCTCCCAAGCCCTAGCTGGGCTCGCTTCGGATCTGTCATCCTACACCTCTGTGCTGTGCGATGTCGCGAGGATCGTGCGGATCACGCTTGGCCACGTTGGACAGTTGTTTGTGCCTGCACTCAGTGATATGCCGTTGTTCTTCAAGACGGTGCTTGAGAAGACACCGCCTGAGCAGTTGTTCGGTGGCATTCCAGACCCTGATGATGAAGCACGGTTGTGGAAGGAGCACATGAACCAGATTGAGGCTACAATGGTGCTGCTTGAGCCAGATGCCATTGCAGGGGCCTGTACGGACTGGCTCAAGGAATGTTGCACTGAAATTTTTGGTGTGATTGCTGGTGGGCAAAAGTTGGTTGATGCCATTGGGAGTGGGGAGCTGCTTGGATCAGTGCAAAGGCTTGTACGTGATGCACTAGATGGGAGGGACGGATTGGAGGGAAGTTTAGAGCAGTGGCTGAAGAGCGTCTTTGGGTCAGATATCGAGTCGCCATGGGATCAGATCCGTGGGTTGATCTTGAAGGACGGCAAGGATATTTTTGAGGATTGGATGGAGGAAGCATTTGTGCGGCGGATGAAGGACATTGTGCATTCAGAGCTTGATAGATTGGGTGTTAGTGTTAATGTGAAGGAATCAGTTCATGCTATTGGTGCCAATGCTGATCCAAAGGATGCTGGAGATTTCCTTGCATACCTGCGAAAATCTTCAAAGGGCGGTGGTTTCTGGTTCTCAGAGTCCAAGATCAAGAAAGGCGGAGTTTTGGCACACTTGAAACCAATTGCTGATGAAAATGATTTCCATAGCTGCCTAACATCGTATTTTGGGCCAGAAGTTAGTCGGATCAGGAGTGCAATTGACAGTAAATGCAAGAATATCCTGGATGATCTGCTAAGCTTTGTGGAGTCACATAATTCAGCCCCAAGGCTGAAGGAATTGGTGCCATACCTCCAGGAGAAATGCTACAGAACCATCTCGGGAGTACTGAAAGAATTAGAAGCTGAGCTCAGAAAGCTCTCTGCTTTGTTGGGATCCAAAAAGGAGGGTAATGACATACCTGCAGCTTCTATTATAGCGGAGAGGTCTCTCTTCATTGGCCGTCTCTTGTTTGCGCTGAGATACCATTCAAGTCATGTACCTCTGATACTAGGTTCCCCAAGGGAGTGGGTAAAGGAGGCTGGTGGTGCAGCATTTGCAAGGTTATCAACACCTACTCCAAGACATTCAAGGGCATCTTTTGATTCTTTGGTATCTTTTACACCCAGAAGGCGCACATTTGACAGTCCCAAGAGTCCTGGAATGCAATTCTCCGATAGCCCCAGAAGACAAACTATTGCAGCTGCGGTATCTTTGTTTGGAGCTGATGATAGATCCAATCCTAGACTTGATGAACTCAATAAGACCCTGCAGTCACTTTGCATCATGGCTCATAATGTATGGATAGCATGGGTGTCCACTGAATTATCTCACATTCTTTCATATGATCTCAACAAAGACGATTCACTATCGTCTTCGACTCCTTTGAGGGTACGCCTTTGAACCCACTTGCAATCCTGATATCTTTAGTGTATAATATAGTGTAGTTTTTGAATTACATGACTGCGTTTTATTTGGTTTGGAAAACTTAAGTAGGTCCACATGTTTAATAATATAACATATGGGACCATCTCTGAACAAATTGAGGGCAATACATGTTTGAACTTTACCTAGAGAATCTTGGTGAATTAAGGAAAGTCGTGGGTAGGTGTATAGTGTTTGGCGGGGCTCCGCCTGCGCTGCTTAAGTCGCCCGAGTCAGAGCGCTAAATCATGGCTCCGCCTCCGTATGCCAAAATGGGCTCTAGCTTCTCTGTCAATGGCGCACAAGCACTACCGCGTCGTTTGGTGCGGGTACGCTGCCGCGGAGCTGGAGTGCGGCCAAACACACCCTATCTTTGGACATAATGTCTCAAGATTTTCAAGAGTGAATTTAAAGGTACTCCTGAATTGATTAAGGTGCTAGAAAAAATATTTGAAGGAAGGACTATGTGCTTGGTTTCACCCTCTTGCATAGTGCAATTCATCACTGATAAACTTTCCTAATCCAAGCACTAAATGCTACTATTTTATCCAGAGCTTTTCAAGCTATTTAATGTACCAAACAAATATTATTTCATTTTTATTGTAGATAATACAAAATTCTAATTGCTTTGGTTGTGTGGTTTGGTTGCATTGTTAGGGCTGGGAGGTCACAGTAATTAAACAAGAGGAAACAACTGATGGCCCCTTGGAGATGCAAATAGCCCTTCCATCGATGCCTTCATTGTACATCATATCCTTTCTTTATCAAGCATGCTTGGAGATTCATAAGATTGGAGGGCACATCCTGGACAGGATTATGTTGCATAATTTTGCATGGGAGCTACTGCAGAAGGTATGTCTCTGTTACAGATTCACAGTCGTGATGCATTGGATTCAAAATTAATATTTTATATAAAACTCTAGCCAAGAATCCAAGAGACGATCCTTTTTTTTTGTAATTAAGCAGTTTCTTGGATCTGTGCAAACCACAAAAAGCTTCTTAGTCGGTTTTATTTGGCACACTAGGTTTTTTTGGGGCGTTACAACTTTCTTTGTGGTTGCTTTATCCATGGACTCAGCATGAAGAATGTTGGATTTTACTTAGAGATATTTAACATCATAACGATAATAACACTGGCACATCTTTTGGCCTTGTCCTGTTTAGTGCTTGGAAAGTAATTCATATTTCTCTAGTATGGGAATAGATTCTCAGTCAAACTGTTGCAGCTTAAGAAAGATTTCTTTGTTTTCTAAAAATAGTAACCAGTCTTCGATTTAGGTGTCTTCAGACTGGAAGTGCTTCATCTAAACAATATGCACTAATTCTTGGGTGCTTCAACTCCATGAATGTTCCAATCGGCATTGTTTTTTAGATGACCTGGTTGCTGCCTGTTTCATCAAAGTTGTCTCAAACATGTACTGATGATGATTCCATATGAGCCTGGCAGTATTGTGTTTCGAGAAATGTGCTCCATTGATCCAACTTTCACTTAAATCTATGCAGGTCATCAATATTTATGAAAATTTTCTTGCATCTGTTGAATCTGGGAATTCTCTGGTTTCAGAGAAAGGAATTCTGCAAATACTGCTAGACTTGCGTTTCATTGGTGATGTCCTATCAGGAGGAAAAAGTTCTTCCACCAACACTACTGAAGTGCAGGCAAAACAGGATTCTTTGCCAAGCACCGTCACCAAGACTTACTTCAGGAGAAAACAGCCACAATTACAGGCAGACTCAGCTGTCATAGAGCCTATAAACAAGTTAATCAACAGGCTCTCAGAGAGATTGGATCCTATAGACTGGGCCACGTAAGTTTTTTTTTTCCAATTTAATTTTTTATACCTGTCATGTTATTAAAATATGTTACAAATTAACTACAGACTCTGCTTCACATTCCTGCCAACTGAAACCTGTGTCTTTGAAATAGGTATGAACCTTACCTGTGGGAGAATGAGAAGCAATCTTACAAGCGTTATGTTGTTCTTTTTGGTTTTTTGGTCCAACTGAATCACATGTACACTGGTACTGTACAAAAATTACCAACAAAATCAAATACAGATTCAAATATCATGAGGTGCTCTCAGGTTCCAAGATTCAAGTACCTACCAATCAGGTAAATGATCTGCCTCATGTGTAAATAACTAAATATGGATTTATATATTGCCTAGTGCGTGTCCCATTAGGTGATTTTGAAAGGTGTTTTAGACTTAATTTAGTGCTCAAACCAACCTGTCAGCATTGTACCTACCATTGCAACCAGCAGATATAGTTATGATATGGAAACTTTGTGCTTGACAATATCTTCTGACAAGAGATCCATGGATGCTTGTAAAACCTGATGTATTTCTATGCCATAATTCTGGATCATATAATTGGCAATTATCTGAATAGCACTCTGCAAAAAGGTCATCTGCTAAATGTCAGGAGCTTACATTAGTGATATATAATATCACAGCTTCAGTGTTCAATCCTTACATGTGGTATTACAAATTGTAACCTTGGATAAAACGTTATACTCTATTTTGGTCTACCATATGGCTGACTAGCTATAGTAGTATATGACAAGATGAACAGTTAAACAGATGATAAAGAACATGTTTTTTACTGTGATCGTTCTGCATTTAGGAGACCTGTGTAAGATCATTCTTCTCTTTGTTTTGCTTTTTTTTTTCATTTAGCAACCTATGTTGGTTTTCTGATTTTCTTTGGGGGATTTTCGGGTGGCTTGTGGAGAATACTCTCTCTCTCTCTCTCTCTCTCTCTCTCTCTCTCTCTCTCTCCTGATCTTTTCCTTTTTCTTGTCTTCTTGCCTACAGTGCCCCAGCTATATCATCAAGATCACACAAATCATCACTACAGTCTCCGTCTAGCGACTCCACATCTAAAAATCCTTGGAAATCCTATTCAAATGGAGATAGATCTACTACACCAGAGTTTGATGATAATGCAAGTCTTGTCGGTGCTGCTCCATTGCTGAAGTCATTTGTTAGCCAGGTGAGTGACCCACTACAAGTTTATTGATTGTTAACTTCAATTCTAGCCTAGACAAGTGAACGGTCCTCGCGTACTGTATAACTTATTAAATTCATCCATCAAAATCCATTCTGCTTGGTTGAGGAAAATTTCCATTAGCATGGTATGAAATAATTGCAGAATTAGCCCTGGAAACAGTGAAAAATTATGAGCACTGACTGATTCATATCTTGTGATTGTTGCTAGCACATTTATTTTTGAGCCAACAATGTCTTGTTTCCACTTCTATTTCTTCATTTAGTCCTTGATCTGTGGAAATTAGAAGATATTTTTTCTATGTTTGTGTGAAAGACAAGTCAAGATGTTTTATCTTTTCACATGTATTTTTTGTCTTCCCTTTTACAAATCTTATTGAGATGGCCTATAATTCTTTTATCTTTTAAGTGAATCCAAATATTCAGCAAAATATCCTCATGCCATTTGCCAGGTGGGGAGCAAATTTGGGGAGAACACATCGAGATGGGGGTCCATGCTCTCTGATGGGCAGGTTGGTAAGCTAAGTGACATCCTTCCGGGACCAGCAGCTGGGTTTTTCTCGTCTTTCACATCTGGAGCTCGATATGATTCATAGTAGTGGTACCATGACCATTGATCTTTAGCCTTACTACACGTCATATGGAAAACCCACATGTGTCATCAAGAGAGAAAAAGAACTGTTGGCAGGTGTGATATGCCTTCGGAAATCTGTTGCTCACAGAATGATGCTACAATGCTGGTTCGTCCAGTGTTGCTTGGCATATCCTGCCGTGCCTCTTCACATCTTATTGTGACTAGACTGTCATGGAGAAGCTCAGGAATTTATGATGGAAAAGGCGAGATTTATTCTATATCAGCTGCCGACAGATTGAATGAGTGGTTAAGGAAATCAAGTTTGGTTTCAGTGTGTTTCCTGCTTGCAAAGTTGCAATTTGACTTGGTACATAGGACAAAGCAAGTGCAACTCACTGCTGATACTAGCTCACTTTTTTGGGCTGACTCATGTTGTGGATACGCGGCACTTGAAGCTGTGAAAAGAATTTTAGGGGTCCATTCTTTCTTTCTTATCTTTTGGCTCGGTGAGTTGGCTGATTTTTTTCATCGGAACAGTGCTGGAACTGCTGAGGTTGTGGTTTTATCATGTAGGCAAATTTGCAAAACGTGTACACTGGAAATATAGGAATAATAAAGTCTGTATCATGCGTTCATGTCCATTCAGCATGATGCTGATTGCCATAGTCTTCTGTATTTGTCAACATCTGTGGTTTGAACTTGTTCGGTACAGTTGCTGATTTTATACGTGCCTAATTAGAGAGCAGAAATTATAGCAAAACAATCATCTAAGCAGGATCATGGACAATTTGGCTGGCTAGGCTGTGATTGGTTCCCCGTATCTCCCATATCCTGGCTGTTTGGTTTCGTATGTAATGTATCCACCGACGCCTGTACTGTATGTATGGCCTATTGGGTGTAAAGAAACTATTATCCTAGCCTGTTGGATGTTCCCAGACCAGACCCAGAATGAGCTTCACTTTCACTGGTTGGATGCACTGCGTCGCAAGAAAAAACACTGCTAGGCCTGGGAAGGGACAATGTACAAGCTCATGAATGCACATCATTTTCACACGGGCATTTTGAGTGTAGGGCCACTGGATCTGCTCATGCACTGCAAGCAACTAATCACTCTTCTTCCTTCTAGGATCACTCCATCCAGTCAATTTTGCTTCACTTTTCCTTCATGTATCCAACATCTACGACGTGGCTCTATCTCAATGACACCGTGTTGTAATAAGCAAGCAAAAACAGGGACACCTAAAGCCGTCGTACGTACCGTGTTCTAAATTAGCAAGCAAAAACAGAGACACCTAAAGCCGTTGCGCACAGTGGTTGAGATGTTATCAGCACGTGATAGTGGCCATTGCCATGGATTAGAAAGCTTCGGGCTGGAGAAAGGTCACCCGCTTTTTTTTCGAAAGGACGGCAAAAGCTTTGCCATGATTTCTATTAGACGAATAAAGAAAAAGGTCCCCCGCTTTTCGTGATGCGTATGTGAGTGATGATCCACATGGACAACACAGCTCGCGCAGATGGCGAACCGCGAACAACCAAACCCGTTCATTCGTTCAAGCTCGAGAGAGACTGCCGAAAACCCGAGCAACGATCGGGTTGAGTGGACGGACACGCGCCGTGCCCGTGCACAGAATCAAAAGTGTACCATGGGTAGGTAGGGTATATTGGTGTAGAAGAAAGAGCATCGTGTGTATGTATTTCTTGGATAAGAAACATTTTTTTGGGGGGATTCCTGGAGAAGAAATATTGCTTTACACATTGATTAGAGCATCTCCAGCAGTTCCCTAAAATTTGGTTGGCAAATCTTGTGTTTTGCCAAGTTGAAAACCAATTTAAGGAGTTAAAAAAGAGTTTTTTTTCCAGCAGTTTGTTATTTTAGGCT
>JAKNSH010083760.1:0-19475 GCA_027790015.1 Cymbopogon flexuosus
ACAATTGGATTGATTTTGGCGTGGCCGGTAGGCTGCATTATATAGTCCGGTCCAACCAATCACGTGTCGCGACCACGATCAAAATCGGTTTAGGACTCTCAACATGTAAACGTTTTAGGACTCTACAACTTGAAGGCCAAGAAACCAAAAAATCAAAACTGCAAAAGGAGGCCGCGCTTCCGCAAGGCGAGGAGCCGGATTTCGGCGGACCATTCACGCAGGTGTCGCGCGCCCTTCGCCCCGCCCCGCCCCGCTCCGCCCGGCCCGGCGAGGCGAGCTAGCGCGCGTGTGGGTTTCCCTTTCTCCTCCTCACACTAGACTTGAGGAAGTGGGGATGACTTCCATATTTAAGTATGGCAACCTCCACTTCAACTAGCAAGGTGGGACTAAAGAGTTTCCCACAACTCCTCTTGCATCTCATGAATGGGCCTTTGAGATTTATTAGGAATTTTAGGAATTGTTATTGGGCCAAGCCCGCTTAACCATCTAAATTCCAACACAAGGCAGGG
Source organism: Cymbopogon flexuosus (assembly GCA_027790015.1). Lineage (NCBI taxonomy): Eukaryota > Viridiplantae > Streptophyta > Magnoliopsida > Poales > Poaceae > Cymbopogon > Cymbopogon flexuosus. Next base: position 510 of record JAKNSH010083760.1, read on the forward strand.
CCATGAGGGTGACGGCGCGGCGGACGGCGGACGACGAGCTGTACAAGGCGGAGCTCCTCTCCGGCAGGCGGGCAGAGGAGCTCGAGACGGCGGACTCCTTCCTCTGCGGGCAGGCGGCAGGGGCGCGCGCGAGCTCCACGCTGGCCTATTCCGTTCGTCCGGGACCGATCCTAAATTTGGCGTCGGCCGGGCCTCCACATCATTTACTGGGGGCGGTTCCGTCTCTCGCTGCAGCTCTTTTAGCCGGTAAAATCGTGTACCGTAGCTTTTTCAGGTTGCCGCTGCAGGTAGTCTACGCAACTGCTGAACTCATACGTGTCTATACACCGGCCATTTGACCAAGGCCAAGAAAGCAAGACGCATTACTATACACACGATCGATGCAGAGGAGACGCCACTGCTGAACTCATACGTGTCTACAAACCGGGCATTCGGCCAAGGCCAAGGAGCAAGGACGACCATACAGTGACGCGCTTCTGGGTTTTCCGGCGCACAACACGAATCCGAAGACGCCAACAGGTCTGTTCCCTCCATGGACAGGGACACGCCCGGGAAGAAGCTGCAACACCACAGGCCAAAGCGATGTCGCAGTCTCGCCGATAAAATTCCTCGTTTTCTCACTGTGCTTTTTAGTGTTTGAGCCTTGGGGAGCAAGGAAGAATCCCGCCGGATTATCGAGTTGTGACACACAGTCCACACGGATATTCTGGAGTACACCGGAGTGCTCACGGGCAAACGTACCTTGCCATAGTGAAGCGGTTTATCTGTTTACAATTTACATCCTCGTAATTTTAAAGCTACTCTCTACGTTCTAAAGCGGTTTATCTGGTTACAATTTACATCCTCGTAATTTTAAAGCTACTCTCTACGTTCTAAAGTATAGTTCATTTGATTTTTTTTTTATCTTAAGTTTGAGCATCTCTCTTATTTATTTTTGCGAGCATAGTCAAATTTAGATTATTTTTTAATAACTTTTGTTAATAAAGCAAGTCACCACATAAGGAGTGACATTTTTCACAAATATGGAATCTTGTATTCTAGATTCCTCACTAGCCAAAGACTGAAAACGAAAATGGCTCTCTTTTTTTTTTAAACTAAAATGGCTCTCTATATATTGTGCAAACACGATATAGAAAAACAAAACCTCTTGAGAGTGAAAAGATATAGAAAGTGTTTTTTATGTGAATGGCTCAAGAGTGAGATTTATAAAAACTTCTCAAGATACTCCAAATGTTGATTCATATGCACCCAAACGGCCTAAGACTGTTTGGATTGAAAACTAGTTAATAAACAACTATTATTCGTATGCACCAAACAGGCCTAGGACTGATGTGGTGCAATGTTTTTAATTTTTTTAGATTCATAGGTGAACTCTCTACCAAAAGCCAGGCTGCGCGATTGTGTTTGGTCCGTCTGTAATTATATAAAAAAAACAGCGGGAAAAGGGAGGAATTGTTGGTGTTTATTTGGAACTGGAATAAGAAGGTGAGACAGGCTTCAACAAAATGGTTTCGTACATGCGGTTCCAGAAATGGTATATAGGCATATAGCGTTCTCATTGGGAAGTCGATGTTACCACGCTGATTTTCCGATGAAAATCAAACAAACCAACGTGCATGCAACACGGTAGTAGATGGAGAGATGTACAGTAGTAAAGCATCTACCTTCGCGTACAAGTCTCCACCTGGGCAAGCAGACAAACACTCGCTAAGCGTTCCAGAGCCCTCCACGTCTTTCTCCTCGCACCAACACCTTATCCTCTCGTCTTCAGTTTGCTCCCCAAAGCCCTCTCCCCTTCTAGGCTTCTATATATATCCATCCATCCATCGCAAGCAAGCAAGCACCTGCAACTTTAACAAACCAGCAAGCAGTCACACAGGCGATCGAATTGAAAAGCACACAGTAACAACCCATACAACCCAGCAACAATGGCGGCAGATCAGGGGAAGAAGAGCGGCAGCGGCGGGCAGATGACGGTGGTGTGTGGGCTGGACGCGGCGCGGTACATGGGGCGGTGGTACGAGATCGCGTCGTTCCCGACCTTCTTCCAGCCGCGGGACGGCCGGAACACGCGCGCCACCTACCGGCTGCTGGAGGACGGCGCCACGGTGCACGTCCTCAACGAGACGTGGAGCAAGGGGAAGCGCGACTACATCGAGGGCACGGCGTACAAGGCCGACCCGGACAGCGAGGAGGCCAAGCTCAAGGTCAAGTTCTACCTCCCGCCGTTCCTCCCCATCATCCCCGTCGTCGGCGACTACTGGGTGCTCTACGTCGACGACGACTACCAGTACGCGCTCGTCGGCGAGCCCCGCCGCAAGAGCCTCTGGGTATGTATCATAATTAAGCTTTGTTTTGCCAGTTCTCTGTAATTTCAGACGTTCTGTTCCACTTCCACGCTCCTCGGTTCTCGTCGAAGAAGCTGTGTGTGTGTGCTCATGGATCTTTGATTTGCCACGTACGTACGCGCGCGCGTGTGCGTGTGCAGATTCTGTGCAGGAAGACGAGCATCGACGAGGAGGTGTACAACCAGCTGGTGGAGAGGGCGAAAGAGGAAGGCTACGACGTGAGCAAGCTGCACAGGACGCCGCAGGACGACCCGCCGCCGGAGAGCGACGCCGCGCCCACCGACACCAAGGGAGTCTGGTGGTTCAAGTCGCTCTTTGGGAAATAACTGCCCATCACCGATCGACCGCATGCATACTCATACTCTGTAGTGTATAATTTGTGCCACACGCGGCAAAATAAAATGGGACCTTTGGAGTTTGGAGTTTAGCCGTAGTATACGTTGGTAGTGAATCTGTATTCTGTGTGGACTGTGGTGTTATACATGAATGTGTTTTGATGTTAATGGAGTTGGAATGTAGTTTTTGATTTTACTAGTTATTTGCATCGTCGGCAAGGGAGTCAATCTGAGGATTATGTGAGTTTGGAAAGCTTGCTTGGTTGACAGCCAGAGCCAGCTGCTGTCGGATTAATATAAATTAAAGTTTTATCTCTAATAACGTGTACTGCCAGGCTTGTAAAAACAAGTCAAAGATGGTCGAGCTTGTTAAATGTACCGGCGTGGGCAGCAGAACAAACCTGCGAGGCACTCATTTGGGTTCCTTTGCAGCAAGATATCCAAAGCATAAGAACAAATAAAATATTGGACTGGAATTACATATCACTTTTTAAAACACAAGTAATTTTCTAATGGAGCATTTGGATGCAACACAAGAGAAATGTATCGCTGTTCACTTGAATTATCATAGTACAATGTTTTCTCTCACAACAAAACAGGACTCAAATAAATTAGGAACACCAGGTTTACAAAAGAAGTTTATGGGCTTAGCTAGCTCCAAACTGACTCGGAAATCCACTCGACACTTGTATTTGACATGGAACTTAGAAAGAAAGAAAACTAGATTGTTGTATGTGCTTGCCGTTTGAACTTGTGCTTGTTACCATTTGAGGATTTCACTTAATCTACTCTGCTGTGAGTTGTTCTTTTGTAGTTGACTAGTGGGAAAGTTTAATTAATTTAATTTCATAACCTTTGATTCAAGTGTAAACTTATATTTGATCCTATTTGTTGAACTCGCTCATGTTTCATAGAACTTGATGGTGTTGTGACACTCGAGCATTTAGTAAGGTGCACAAAGTCAGAGGCCGAATTTGCGCCTTGAGTTAACATGAAACATATATTCAACCTGAGTCAAGCCGCCTTTTTATTTATTCTTCTTTCCTTTTTTATGCTATAATATGGGTCCTTCAATAATATATTATTCTATTGTATACTTTGAGTATAGCAATAGAAAAATCCATTGTTCTATGTTATGGTTCAAATTTTCCAATAATGATAATTTGTTGTATTGCCTGTGTATCTCAATCTTGAGTTGTTCTAGGACATTTTTAACTACACTTTGATTATTCCAACAGGAACACAACACACCAATTGTTCGGACTCAGATTGAGTAACGTTCCTTCAGCAAGTCACGGCGTACCTTGCCCCCCCCCCCCCCTATCCAGCGTTGAAGCGTCATCCAACGGCTGGCAGCATTTCTAGGAGATATTCCACTCTTCCCTCACGGTCGGTGTAGGCGGGGAGGTTCACGCGTTGCCGCACGGCACCAGGCGCCGCACCCCCACCGCTGCAGCTCCCGGACCGGGCGGAGGATCAGGAGGCAGAGGCTGAGCCGGTTCAGCGCTCCTGCGCCATGCCGCCATTGACGCTGCAGAAGTCGAGCCGAGGAAGTCTCGCGCCACAGCCTTCGTTCGCCACGCCGGTAGCGCCTCACCGGTGATGGCGGTGAGCGCGGAAGTCGAACTGAGGAAGACAGGCACCAAGAGCAGAACCGAGAAGCTCACCGGCACCACGTCGTCCTGGAGGAGACGGAGCTCCTCGCTGCCTTGATGGAGATGGCAGCAGACATGGATGTCCGGAGGTATGCACGCCGTCAAGGAGCTCTCTGCAGGGACTACATTCAGAGCTCCATTGCTCGATTTGTAATTAGATTCTTAATGTCTATATACAATGAAACCAAGACGCATCATCATGAGGTATCGTGTTAACAAAACTTGAGAAATTGAAATCTCGAGCTGCATCAGATTTGCACACAAACTGATGTCTTTTTATGTGTTGAGATATTCCCTCTGTTAATAGAGATCACCGCTTTGCAGTATCAGATTTGCACCGAAACAAAGCCATTTTGGCTATGCAAATACGTCAGATTTGCACACAAAATTTTCTTGTCTAATCCTCTCAAAAAGTAATATATTTACTACACACAATTTGCTGCACATGATGATTTCTAAATCAATAAACATGTTTGCCTATCTGAACTGCATGTGAATGCTTCCCGAAGATTGCTCTGCAGCTACGCACAAGCACAATACAGGTCAGATTTATTTTCTGATCTGAAGTCCTTAAGCTCCTCAATGTCGATAGTGTGTTGGGCCAGCAGGAATGCTGCCCAGCGGCGTCCCAGTGCCCTGGCATAGTGGCATCGGCGCTGCGTAGCTCATGGCTCGGCTCCTTCGGGCAGCAGGCGGCAGATTCCTCAGCTCCTCCAAACGGCGGGAAGCGGGCGCCGGTAAGTGCAGGCCACAGGAAACCAGCACAGCGCAAGGTCCCGGCGAGGTCCTGACGTCGGTGCTGTGCAGTTAGGCGGCTCGGCTCCTCTGGGCGGCGGACGGCAGACTTCTCCGCTCCTCTGAACGACGGAAAGTGCGCCGTCGGCGCCGGTCGCGGGCACATGCGAATGAGCCGGGCACTCCCGCCCTATCTTCACGAAGGAAAAGAGAAATGTCTGCTGCCAGCCGTCGGATGACGCTTCGATGCTGGATAAGGGGTCACAAGGTACGCCGTGAGTTGCTGAAACAACGTTACTCAATCTGAGTCCCAATTGTTCCATGTTATATTATGGACGGTTTTCATTCATGAAATTTATTGTTTTGATGGTACAATTAGACTAATCCATATCCTCAAAATATCCTATAATATTTGTGCTTATATTTTCCCCAACTCACTATAATCTGATTCTACATTTTTTCAAAATGTTCTACATATGTTTTGATCATTGTGGTAAAAAATCATCCACTGTTTTATGTGACACCTTAGGTTGCTCCTTCCATCAAAAGTTATTATTCATCTAATTCAATTAAATGATCCACAATTTTCAGCTGTGATATGTGATGTTTTTAGCTGTATTTTGACTACTTTTTTTTTTGGAGAATTGATTTTTATGCTATATTTGGATATGGTCAATTAGTGGGAACTTCTTATTTTGCTAGTACAATTAAATCCTTAATATTGAAATGTTATATGGTATATTTATCTATATTTTTTATTGTTCCATTAGTAAAGTTTGATGTTACATTTTAATTTGCTCCAATTGGGGAAAATAGTGTAACACCACTACAACTCAATTGTTCTACGTTTTTGTTTATATCTCTCATAAATCCATATATATCTATATCTATATTAATGTTTGTACCTATATCTATATCTACATCTATATTATTGTTTGTATCTGTAACTATATCTATATCTATATCTATATCTTGTATTTTTCAAACCCTACTAGAAGTTCTATCTTGATGTAAGTTATCCATGTCAACAAACCCACTAGCATATGTAATTAATTACGCACATGTAACTATGATAGTTATCTCTTCATTCAAGCCATTTGCATTAGCAAACCTCATACCACTAACACTTCATTTAGTTTCCCATGCAATGTGTCAAAGCATTCAGTAACATTAATTTATGATAGTTTTCTTCATATTGTTTCACATAAATATAAGTAATCTAATCTCAATTCAAACCATCTGTGATCTCTGCAACAACACGTGGGGTATCTTCTTGCTTTTCTATATAGTTTGAGTGTTTCATATATATGATACTCCTAACAACTTAGATCTTACTATATATTTTCAAGCGATAAAAGGAATACCCAAAAACAAACATTGCCCATTTTATGAATACACAAGCTACTTAACATATTAGTCGATGATTAAAAAGGACCTCCATAAATTTATAGCAATTAACCATTGGTCGTGGAATCTAAACAAGGCCTAAAGAGTGTCACAATATTGTCTACAATTCAAGGCATGATAGAAATGTTTTTGAATATTTCAAATTTGAAATCATGGTTAAGAAACTAGTAAAGATGCTTAGCTGGTGCCACTCGGTACGCGACAACAAAGAAGATATACTAGTTGAATGCATAATATCTTCCTATTCAAAATTATATTCAATTCACATTCACGCAATACGGCGCTAGCATGTCAAATGCCTCTGCGCGGAGTAACGTAACGTGTATCCGTTGGATCGCAGCAATCCAACGGACCGCTGGTGCTCCGCTTGTATATATACCCCCTCCGCCGAGTCTTTTCTCCTACCTCTCGACATACCAGACATACACTTAGTATACTGTTTATAGATATGTGTTGTTTAGCCGATGGTTTCTGTAATTGATAAACCGACTGATGTTGCTTTGTTGTGAGAGAAAAACACTGTATATATCAATGGCCGATAAGTCGGTCTAACAGTTTCAAGCGGGCCCGGTCTTTTCGGCACGGTGATATGTCTACTTGTTGCCTACGATTCAAGGACCACCATCGTTACCGCTACTTCATCCCTGAAGCGTCGCCGCCGCCGCCACGCGCTGCCGTCGTCTTTGACAAGGTATGAACAAAACTCATATCGTTTTTCTTCACTACACACTCCTACTTTCAAAGATTTGCTTGGTGGAGTACATAGAGCGTATCCGGCGCCGAACTACCATTTCGGCCATGGCGAGCGCCGTGGGCCGTGGCAGCCATCGGCCGGGCGCCCCATGCGAGCCGACGGCCGAGATCACGCGGAGTGGGGTGGAGCCGCGGAGGCCAGCACAGCCACAGCCACAGCCCACAGCGGACTGCCAGGCCGTCCGCGCTCCGCGGACGCGAGGCCCCTTCAGGTGAAGAGGATTCCATGGTCGCCCGACACGTCCGTCCGCGGGGGGCTTGGGGCTGCGGCCGCAAGGACATTAGCAATTTTGGCAGACCCCGCGGAAGTCCGCAGTCCAAACCACCACCCCGCCCGCCCTGCCTACCCATAAATCGCCGATTCTCCCAAACCTCACCACCTCCTGTGTCCTCACGCACTCCCCACAGCCAGAAACCAGAAGCCCCCCGCCCGCACCGAAACCTCGTCGCGTCGCATCGCGCCGCGCGGGAGGCGGGAGCGAGAAGGGAATACGGCTGCGGATTCCCTCGTCATCCATCCACCACCGCGCCACCGCTAAACCCTCGCTCCCGTGCTCCTCCTCCTCCTCCGCGGGGAGCGCGAAAGGCGCCCGCGCTCGTGCTCGCGCCGCGAGGGGGAAACCCTAGCATCGGCAGATCTAGAGCGGACGCTCTCGATCTGGCCGCGTAGAGGCCCCGTTTCGGCCGGGGGAAATGGCGGAGGATCCAGCGCCCGAGCAGGAGATGCGGCAGCTGGAGGACCGCCTCAGGGAGGTCGGGGAACGGCTGCAGGCGCCTCCCGACGACGCCGAGGACCTGCTCCACCTCCTCATCGTGAGCCCCCTCCTCCTCCTTTAGCGCTCGTGTTCTCCTCTCGTTGATTTGTTGTGCAGATGTTAGGACCGCTCTTCTACGATGTGTGTGCCGTCTTTGCCGTCGCGCTTACGGCGCGGTTTGCATCGAGTATGAGTAGGAACCGGGTGAATATTGTGCTTTACCTGTTGTTCGCGATGATTGGTCGCGTCGCGGATGAAATGCTACTCGGCCTGGTGATTTGCTTTTAAGTTTACGTGCTATGAAATTGGTATTTTTTTTTTTGTTCTGACGAAACAGGAAGTGTGTTCTGTGGAGTGTTCTCGACTGTTGTTATACGGAGTTATCTGATTTCCTTGGAATCAGTTTACTATCTATCATTGCCTTCTCAGACTTTTTTTTGTTTTGAATTGCCTTCTGAGACTTGACTTCTCCTTCAACTTGAATTCTATATCTGTTTTTGGGGTTTGAAACGTGGAGTAATAGTTTTGATGGCGCTGTTTGGTTTCAAAGGAAACTGGAAATGTTGGCTTCTTACTATCTTAAATTGATTTGATGAGGTTTTTGATGAATATAGGATTGGAGTTTAGCATCAGCCTAGTTTATTCACTACTGCTCCAGATTTCATTTTTTCTTGCTGTACAGAGTAATTTGCCCTTCGAATGAATATGAAGACTTTGATCTTGCTAACTGACCTACATAGGCGTGAATCTTATGAAGTCATCAAGTTGGTTGATGGTTTGCTTATGCAGGAAGTTGAGGAGTGTTTACTTAAAGTAGAGCAGTCACCTCCCGAAAGCACATCGAATGCTCTTCGCCCAGCAACTGAAGCTCTGGTCAAGAAAGAGCTGCTGGGCCATGCTGATTCAAATATTAGACTTGCAGTGGCATCATGCATTTCTGAGATCACACGGATCACAGCGCCCGATGCTCCATATGATGACGATGCAATGAAGGTATAGTCTACCCTGAATAAAATGATTTCTGCTGTACTGTGTGTACTTACATATGTTTTTATTTGGTTTTAGGACGTATTCTCGTTAATTGTGGGGGCCTTCGAGCATCTGGATGACATAGAGGACCCCTCTTTTGGAAGGAGAACTTCAATTCTTGATACTGTGGCAAAAGTTCGGTCCTGCGTGGTGATGCTAGATCTTGAATGTGATGATTTAATAAATGATATGTTCCATCACTTCTTGAGGACTGTTAAGTAAGAAATATCTTAATTCATCTTAGCTTCACCTATTTCTCCTCTTTCTCCATTTCTTGATGTGCTAAAACATGTTTTTGCTAAGATATATCCCGAATACATTCTCAAGTTCCATTAAATTTGTCTAGCATAGTCTATATGTCTAAGATTTATTAAGTAACACGAGCATTGGATAGCTCTCTTTTTTTCTTTGGATCTGTTCTGTACGGCAAATGAAATCACATAATCTACTTTTGGCATCTGATTTGTTTCCTATTTATATACAAAAAGGTCTAAAACTATATGCGTGTAATTTTGCCAGTCTTGCATAACTGCTAATGTTTTGCAAATTCTAAATTTTTCATTCCCCTGTTTCTCAGACTGGGGGAGGTAGACGTGCCTACTCCTGCTATTGAATAATGATAAATGCTTAATTTTTGCTTTATTACTATATCCTGCTGCTAAATTTGTTAAATATGATCTCTTGGTTTCAAAAGTATGTCTTGCATTCTTATATTCTGTGTACATGGTTTGAACTTTTCTGTCTTATTTCAGTTCTGGACATTCAGAAGCCGTCGTATCCTGCATGGAAACAATAATGAGGTTGGTAATTGAGGAGAGTGAGGATGTCCAACCACAGCTTGCTTCATGTCTACTCCAAAATGTTAGAAAAGAAGAAAAGGTATCATCCTTCTTAATTTTTCTCACATCAGCAACATAGATTTACAGTCATGGCATAAGGCTGACATGATCTAATCATTTTGATGTTATTTCCAGGAGTCCTCTTCACCTTCCTTTGAGCTTGCAGAAAAAGTGATAGGCACATGCCGTGAAAAACTTAAGCCAGTCTTTCTGCAATCACTGAAAGGCACTTCCTTGAGCGAATACAGTCAAATCGTTGCATCAGTTTGTGAAGAGGTTTCAGATGACAGGGAAGATAACAATGCTGATCCATCTGGGAAGGACACGGTAGTTAAATTACTAACCTGCTATGATGCTATGATTAATGTTGGTAGTTGTTTGCATTATCGTTTGCTTGATATAACTGTTATGCCATTCTTACAGTTGCTTGAATAGGCAATCTTGTTTCCTCTTTCTTTGTTCTTTTGTTTCAGATATGAATGTAATGCATCATTGTCATTCTTACAGGTGCTTGTATAGGCAATCTTGTTTCCTTCTTTGTTGTTTTGTTTCAGATATGAATGTATTGCATGATTGTTCACTTCACTACTTCACTAGGTTGAATTGGGTGATTTGATAATTGAAACCATGATTAGTTTTTAGCATGTAGAATGAAATTAACTACTTTCAGATGCTGGAAGAGGCGATGTTTTGTTGATTTGTGTCTTACTTTGTCTTAATATTTAGGTGGATGATGGCAAGCTTTCTGAAAGGACTATTTCTGATGAATTACCTCAGGTATGATCTGCATCATCTGTATTTTTGTAAATGGCTGATCTAACAACATGTTATTTTTTCCGGGCAGGAATCTTCAAAGGCTGAGGAAGATGTTAGCCGTCCTGAACATGATGGTACTTCTATGAATGGTAATACAGGTACTGCTATTAGCAGTGGTGCTACTCCACCAGATACTGGTGAGTCTGATGATCAAGGACCACCTTCCACAAAAGAGAAGATTGAAAAACCTTCCAATGCTGAAAACATAGCAGATGATGCTGATCAGTTGAAATCTGACAACAATGAAGGTGCTAAGTCCAATGCTGCAAAGCCCAAAAAGAAAGCTGCCCTTGATTCAGACAAAAGTACTAACCTCAAACCGTCTGATAAGTGTGAAGCAACTGTGCACTCCGATGCCGACACTAAAAAAGAAGATCTTGAAGCATCTGCAGAGGGTACCAATGGAGCAGCTGATGATGCATCAATGCCTGCTGAAAGTACACCTACTAAACCAAAGCGAGGCCGTCCTCCCGGCCTGAAGTCATTGCAGAAGAAGGCTGCTGGAAAGGATCAATCTTCAGGTTCGGATTTGAAAAAGGTCAAGGAGGCAGGTGATTCAGCTGGGAAGTTGCCGAAACGATCAGCTAAGGATGAGAAGTCTTCCGCAAAGAAGGCTGGTGAAGGAGAATCATCTAAGAAGGCTCAAAAGAACAATTCAAAACAGCAGAAGGATGAAACTCTTTCTGAGGATGGTCCTGCCAAGGATCTGAGCTTAAAGGTTTTTCTCTATCCTAAAAACACTAGCAGGTTTTGTGTTGAGTTATCAAGCTTTTTACAGTTAGTCCTCTATCATGTACAACATGGTCTGATTTCTGCTAGATTGCACTATTATGGGTCCCTCTTATAGATTTCTTTGAATGTCTATTTATTTGTTCGATAACATATTTTTGAAAGTTTACTCTTACTGTCGCTAGGTAACAAGTCTTCTTTACTTTTCAGACTAAAACAAGTACATGTATTTAGAATATTTTATTTTTTGTAACTTTGTTATTCCTTGACTTTTATTTACTCGTCTGTGTCTACCTTTGCTGGAACTGAAACCTAGAGATCTAATTGCATGAACATTCAGCACTTGTTTTTGGATATGCCATCATGTTTTTTTCCTTGCCTTTTATCTTGTTGCACCTTTAATAGTGATTATTGTACTGACTCTTTTACCACAATGTAGGAAATGATATCTCCAAAATCTTCGACCAAGGGCCTAGGTAGAACCAAAGGGCAAAGCACAGAGAATAGCACACCTAAGATGAAGCAAGAACAAGAAACTGAAGAGGTAGAGGGCTGGCTTGATTATAATTATTGCAATAGAGTAGTTTTTGATGTCTAGTTGAGCTTGAAATGTTCGATCGATTGGTCTTTTGCTTGTTCAAGAATTTTCTTCATGTTGATACCTAACAAATTCTTAATAGTTTTTTATATATCTGTCTTATTATTTTAATATTCTAGTCTGAATATATGTTGTATGCACATTTTGTTTGTTTATGTAACCTAAATCTGATTCTTGGGTTCCTTTTTACAGCCTCCTCGTTCAAGGAAAAGCAAAGGCCTTGATAAAAGTCTAGTTGGTGCAAGGATCAAAGTCTGGTGGCCAGATGATAAGATGTAAGTAGAATGGAAAATTCAATATTCTGAACTTTTGACACTTGTTGAGCTGGTTATTTTCTTCTCTGTTTGATATCATTACTATTTGTAAACACGTTTCTTTTTACTTATTTATTATGTCTTGTTATTTTTTAGTAGTTCCAGGTCTTATATTTTCGTTCTGATGGTTGCTCTTTTATAAATCAATATTACTATTTGGTTTTAGCAAATCACATTTCGGTGGCTTGCTATTTTTATTCTTTTCCAGATTTGAGATTTTAATTCTTTTTATTATTTTGCAGGTTCTACAATGGTGTTGTGGAGTCCTTTGATTCTGTTTCTAAGAGGCACAAGGTGTGTCTTTTGTGAACTGCTATATCCTCCCCTGGCTATTTAGTTTGCAGGGGAAAATAACATATGTTAATTAATGTATCTTTATTTATTTTGTGTTTCTTTCCATCATTTTCTCTTCCCTCTCTGGAGCTTAGGTCGCATATGATGATGGGGATGTAGAGGTACTACTGCTGAGGGATGAAAAGTGGGAATTTATCAGTGAGGTATGCAAATTTCACCTCATGATGATTTTATAATTTCGTAATGATTTCTTGTTTCTGATTAACTTTTACTCTGACAGGAGAAGGGAGCTTCTGTGGCATCTGCAACGTAAGCAATCTCATTTGTGCTATTTTTGCATTTGCAATGTCAATTAAAGCTATATCTGTGTAATTAACTACAACTTCAAATTTGTATTTTGTTCATCCGTCAGCCGGCAGTAGAACTAGTTTCCATATTGTATTATAAGAATATGCAATACAACCTCAAATTTGTATTTTTGTTCATGCATCACTGCATCAGCCGGCAGTAGAACTATTTCCCATATTGTATTATAAGAATAAGCAATGCACGGGGTCACTGTTTATTTGCAATTATGGGAATAGTCATTGAGTGCTTAATGCCTTGCTGCTCATATTTTTGCTCACCTGCATGTGCACGCTCATAAACTAGATCTCTTGAATAGTTAAATATCTGGGTTATGGTTAAGTAGTGTGATTCTCTGCTTTCAGGGTGATACATGTACTTTTCTCCCTGCTTCCTTATATTTCAAGTGTTAGTCAAGTTCTATCTCTTAGTCTGGAAATTATTTATTTTTCTGAAAGAAGTAAGGGAAATGTTAGTTGTAAACTAGTTTGTGGATGCCAGCAAACTGCATAAGCCCCTGCTGGCAATTGATAATTGGTTATTTACCTGAATTCCAAGCATGCCAATAATCTCATGCCTCTCGATAAGTGGTTGTGTTAAGTTTGTGTTATTGTCTGTTTCAACAGGCCACGAGGCAGAAAAAGAAAAGGGGATGCAGCGAAGGAAGAAAATACAGAGACACCTAAAAGGTAAGTAATTGATACAAAAAAAGACACAAAGACTCATTCCTGTAGCTTTTCTGAGACTACTGTTTTCTGCATGGTTGCAGTGATGCTGTGGATCCTCCAAAGAAAAGAGGACGTCCACCAGGTGTGCGATCCAGCAATGGGACACCTAGTAACTCAGCTACTCCAAGCACAAAGGGGAAAACTGCTAGCAAGGATGCCAAAGAAACACCTAAAACTGGCCCAAACCTTAAAAAGGAACTTGAGAAGAGCTCCAAGGGCAAAGCTAGTGTATCATCTGAGACAAAGGATGAATTGCCTAACGATGATAAGAGCGCGAGCAAACCTAAGGAGGCTATTAGCAAAGGCAAGGACTCGAAAGATGAAGGCAAGTCCACTGGAGGAAAAGGTAGGCCAGGTCGGAAACCAAAAAATGCTGGTACTCCGGGAGAGGCTGACAAAGAGAAGCCGAAGGAGAAAGAAGTCAAGGCAGCTGAAACAGAGCAGGAGGCATCAGGAAATGCTTCTACTGGGAAGAAGCGCAGAAGGAAGGCTTAAGTTGATGATGAACTTTTCTTGTAAATGGATGTGCTCCCTAGATTTGCTCGTTTAGGCAGAGGTGTTGTCACTGCACTTTGTATTATTGAGTGTTAACTCGAAATTTCGTCTGATTGGTCTCTAGTAGTTAGGTGTGGAAGCAACATTTGCTATAGCTGTAATGTTAGGAGTAACATGTGTTCGTTGTGGTCAGATCCATGGTGCATTGGTGCTGAGCCTTAAGTGGAATGAACCCTATGCTCGCTGTGAGGCCCATGGCATCGTGTTGTCGGGTGGTGTTGTAGCCTAATGATGTTCTATTTATTATTAGCAATTTAAGCAGTGGATTTTGTAGCAAATGCTGCTAACTGCCTGCTCTAGTAATGCAGCTTACCTCTGTATCTTGGCATCTGCAGCTCTTTGCAATCTTGTTGGTACTGAACAGCAAGTTTTTATACATTTACTTACTACATTTTGCAATCTTGTTGGTACTGAACAGCAAGTTTTTATACATTTACTTACTACATTTTGTTACTACATTTTGCAGCTCTGCGCTATCAGTCTCTTCAGTAAGTTGTAAGTACCTCAAGTTAAAAAAGCCTGAAAAGCACTGTAGGCTTTGTTTAGATTGCAAAAAAATTCAACCCGATGAATAGTACCGCTTTCGTCTTATTTGACAAATATTGTCCAATCGTGGACCAACTAGGCTCAAAAGATTCATCTCGTGATTTCTAACTAAACTGTGCAATTAGTTATTTTTTTTACTTACATTTAAAGCTCCATGCAAACGGCTAAAAATTGATGTGATGGAGAGAGAGTGAAAAAACTTAGAATTTGGATGGTATCTAAACAAGGCCGTAGCATTTTTGTTTGTATTTGACAAATATTGTCCAACTATTGTCTAACTATGTTTAAAAGATTCGTCTTGTGATTTACAACCAATTTGTGTAATTAGTTATTTATTTTATCAATATTTAATGTTCCATACATACGATATAATATTTGATGTGATAGAGAGAGAGTCAAATTTCTAATCTTTTTGAGGCATCTAAACAAGGCCTAAGATTAACTCAATCTCTCAATGATTGCTTACATTTTAGGTTTATATTATTATAGAAAGTGTTTAAACATTTATATCTTCAACAAATAGATTTATTATAAAAATATAATCCATGATTTGTCCAATAATATCTATTGTGAATAATTAATATTTTTTGTCATCAACATTTGTATCTACAAACAGAAATATTATTAACATTTTTGTCCAGTAAACTTTAAAAGATGGAGGCAATCATGCCCTCAAAAGTATTTTTGCCATCAACATTTGTGTCTAATAATATTATTTGACAACCATGCTTTCTCAGTCTATAAAATATTACATTTCTGGGTTGTTTGTTTTTGTCACAATAAGTCCCTATTTGAACTCGAAGAAATAACAATAACAATAATGACAGCTTTTGCCTCATCACAAGATAAAACTGTCCTTGCTTACCGTGCTTGGGATGGCATTTTGATGAATATAAGTTTGTAGGCAGTCCATCTTCCTGATTTGCTCAGCTTACAAGATATCTTGGGTATCTGATTGAGATTTGAGAGTGGAATATGCAAGATACTATTAGCAAAATTCGGTCCAAAGAAAGAGCTAACTAGAGGAATATTCGTCTTATTCCATCTTTTAGGTTGAGTGACACCGAGAGCCAAAGATCACTGGACCATCTTCACACACTGGACCAAAGGTTAGGGCGGATGGCTTCTTCAGTGCTCATGAAATTTTAGATGGTTCCCCCATGGGGCATTTTAGGTTCATTCCAAATTTTACATTTCATCAAAGAGCTGCAAATGCGTGCTACTTTTTTTTTTTTAGTTTTACCAGAAAGGAAGTTGAATATAAGCGTCCTGAAAATGAGTGCACAGTGCTGATTATCCATTGTCCATGCAGGTTTGCGGCGGGTAGGAAGATGCTCATCTAGTTGCCTGTGTGTTGACTGTTGAGCCCAGTACTTGATCGGTGATCTAGTTTGTCGCTGCAGACGCTCCGGAAATCCAGCATGATTCACAAGAAGACCGAAGAACCTTTCAAGGTTTGCCTGTCGCTTTCCTTTTCCTCCACCGTGGAATATGAATCAGCGAGTCCTAAATACGTTGGGCTGATCTCCTCAGCAGAAGCAGTTCATCTAAAGACTCGAGAGAATGCAAAGTTGCAGACACTAGCTTAATAACACTGATAGATTAGTACACGCATGCAACAAGTGGAACGAGTATGATTCTGTCAGTCTGCAGCACCAGCCCGTTAAACTGCTCTTTTTTTCCTTTCATTTTTTTACCGAGTCAAATCAGCAACGACCAACGAGGAAAAGCTGTCCCAACTTGGTCACCGCACGGCACATTGCATAGACGAAGCATCAGGGACGGCGACCAGTTCAACATGTCGAAACGCTTCGAAGTTCGAACGACTAATAACTCGATGGCGTCACGTCCAGGTGGTCAACTAAACCACGGTCATCTCTCTCTCCCTCTATTTTTCTCCACCGGATTCTATTAAAAGCTAATTAAGCCTAAGTTTAAACCTGTGCTGCACAGTACACCCTTCACGACCAGAGACACAGACCACATCTTCATGCATATCAAGAACCAAGATACAGTCTCGTAGTGGTGGTCTCGATCGTGTTTTAGAGCAGAGTCAAATGGAGCACAAGATTAGGCAATGGGATTAGGCCGCCGCGGCCGCCCGTTTCCCCCCTTTAAATTCGCACCATGCACGGCCGTCGTAGGCCGCCAATTATACTACTGGTACTGGGGTCCTGGCGGCGAGTGTGCACTCGTCAAACCGATAAGAACGCGTGCGTTTCTTTCTTCACGGAAAGAAATGACGCGAAGATAATCCGAGCCCGGCACTACCAGAGCCGACCAAAGACCTGAATGCGCTACCACGTCAGCTCGATCGCCGTCCTCCTGCTGCTTCGCATGAACCATCGCTTTCCTGCAGAAATTTTTGGCCTTCCTATTGTCATTTGTTGAATATCTCGCTGGGATTTACGGACAGGAACTGTCAGCACTTCGGTCACCTGTTGAATTTATATACTACTATCTCACTTGGATCTACGGACAGGAACAGGAGTGAGCAATACATTTGTGTGCCATCATTTTACCTCCCATCACAGGATATAAAGATGAAGAAGACGAGTTGACGTAGCGTGGTTAACCAATTCCTTGGAGTAATTGCGCTGCAGTGCTAGGACATGTCTACTACACAAGAACCGGTGTCTTTGCCTTTTGCATTTCCACTCTTTAAGCTCAATCCATCGTCCTAAAAAGGCGTCCTACCTGCCGCTGTTAAGTTGTCTTGGTTACGCGCGCTCAGTTAATATACTGATCGAGGTTCCAGCCTGCAGCTCAGCAGCTGCCACTTTTGGAGCCAGTGAGCCGCTCACTATTCCCAGCGTCGTGCTGCACGAGAGTGGTTCGGGATCGGGATCTTCGCCGCAACCGAAGTACGCGCGGCTGCTTTTGGGGCGTGCAAGTGCATCGCGACACCTCCCAGTCCACTGTCCACCCCCAACCCGATCCACAGAACCGAACTTTCTGAACCAGAACCAGCTTTCAGTTCCAGCCCCAACCCCAAACTCGCGAGCACACGCCCCGGAATCGCGAATTCGCGACATCAGGCGAAAAAACCCGCCAGATTTGCGTGCCGCGCGCACCGCACGGCGCAGACCGCACCCGCACCCGCACTCCAGGACCAGCAGAGCAACGCCCTCGTCTCCCGCACCGCACCCAACCCACTCCGTGATCGCCGCCGCCCCACCAATTCACCAAATCCGTCGCCCCCGCCCAGTCTCGCGTCAACGAAACAACCGCCGGGCGTGGACGTGTGCGGGGTGACGTCTCGCGCGAGACGACCAAATCCTCTCGGTTTGGACCTCCTGGACGACCTGCTGGCTGCCGCGCTCGCGCCTCCTTTTCTCCGTCCCAGCCGGCACGGCACGGCGTGCACGAGGCTGTCCTGACTCCTGCCCTGCTGCCGCGCCGTTATATACGCCAGCTCTCCGACCCGGGTGCCCGGCTCCTGCCGCCCATCTCATCCCCGCAATATACCAAACATAACGGCCGTGCCCCGCGCCCAAAAAAGACGCACCGTCTCGGCGCCTCCGCCAGCCGCGCGCGCGAATTTTAACCTGCTTGCGATCGCGGCCATGTGCACCCCCGCGGCGTGCCGCGGCCGCGTGCGTCTCAACGTTGGCGGGCAGGTGTTCGAGACGACGGCCGCCACGCTCGCCAGCGCGGGTCGCGACACCATGCTGGGCGCCATGCTAGACGCCTCCTGGAACGCCTCCGCCGGCGGCGGCGCGGCCGAGTACTTCATCGACCGCGACCCGGCGTGCTTCGCGGTGCTGCTGGACCTGCTCCGGACGGGCGGGCTCCACGTGCCGCCGGGCCTCCCCGAGGCGACGCTGTACCGCGAGGCGCTCTACTACGGCCTCCTGGACCGCGTCCGCGCCGCGCGGGTGGGCGAGTTCGACGGCGACCGGCTCCGCCTCGCGGCGTCGGTCCCCGGCCGCGCGCCCGGGGACGGCACGGCGGTGCGCGCGGCGCCCGACGGCGGCTGCTGCGTGGCGCACGGCGGCGCAGTGCGCGTGTACAATTGGATGCTCGAGGAGCGACGACCGGTCTACCTCGGCCACGCGCCCGTCAACGATGCCGCGTACCTGGACGCCGCCACGCTCCTCGTCGCCGCGCGGGAGCGGTCCGCCGGCCGCCGCGACGATGACGGCGGAGTGGCCGCCTTCTCCGCGCTCACGGGCGCGCTGCGCC
>JAKNSH010083773.1:0-11148 GCA_027790015.1 Cymbopogon flexuosus
GTCGGAGAGAGGCCGGCTGCGGCAAAGCCGAGCGCGGCGGCACTCCGGCGGTTGGCAGTGCGGCGGAAAATCGCTCGATTAGGCGGTTACCATGTGCTATTGCGGTCGAGGAAGAGAGCATGGGGTAGAGGGCGATAAGGCGAAGCTGTGGGTGGAGCTAGGCAAGAAAATGACGAGCGGCGGCGGTGGAAGGCCACGGCGAAGCGGCGGCGGACGGTGGTGGTGGCCGCGTGCGCGTGGGAGAAGAAAATGGGCGACCGAGAGAGGGAAGGAAGAATGGAGAAGGAGGGAGAGACACGGGCACCTTCTAGTCGGTCTCGGACGCGTGGCGTCGACGGGGCAGCGGTAGAAGGCCCCCGGCGTTGGACGTGCGGCGACCGGCGTGCGGCGCGCGGGCGCGAGAGAAAGGGGAAAAGGAGGAAGACGACGCTGACATGCGGATCCCACAGGAATTTCAGAAATTAATATAAAAATGAGGATTTATGATTTTCGGAAATAAATTTATATCTCCAAATCTAGGCCGAATTTGAAGATGGTCCAAAAATGAAAAGTTCATAACTTTTCGAAAGGAACATTTCATATTAAAGCACCAAAGTCTAATTATGCTTAGAAATTGAAGTTGCAGTTCAAATTGACTCCAATTCAAAAATGACCCTAAAAATGGATTTTTTCCAACAAAGCATTTTTAGCACAAATGACCAATATGAAAATGGTTCCATTTTGTATTATAAATCTAAATAAATAATTTTAGTGACCAAACATCACTCATTTGCATCATTTCATGCTACACCCAATCAATCCAAGCAAAGTTGAGATCCATTCAAACAATCTCATGAAATGATGATGATGATGATCATGAATGCTCATGCATAAATGATGATTAGAGTATGAGATGATGATAATAAAAAATAGCTTAACATTGGGGTGTTACAGTATTGTAGGTTGAAAAGTTAAGTAGGCAACAACCCTTCAAAAAAAATAATGAGAGAGGAAGTGAGAGCCCCCTTGCCCTCATGCCATTGTGCACTTTATATAGGCAATTGCTACTTACAACTATCATGCACTTAAAAATTAATAAAAACGTCCTTTGTCAAAAAAAGGGGAGCAACCTTTCTATAATCATGCATGCACACAAGAAATAAAGGAAAATGTATAAATAACCCCCTAATTTCTTAGGTATTGCCTACATAACCCATAAATGTACAAAACCATGTATTCAACACATTAAACTTTCTCAATACTAGTTATTTTATAAGCCACCCACAATCTAGTAACACTAAATCCAATGACTAGAAACTATCTTAGCACAATAAAGTCTTTCCTTTTTTCGTTTAAAATATAAATTTATTTTGTGAGCATCACACCCTCTTGGCTTGCTATTTTGAGTGTGTTCGAGTGCCCTCAGAATATAGGAGTGTTGAGACACTTCACCCTGTGCTCTAGCCACCACAAGTGCTTAGGAGAAGATTAAGTTATTAGCATAGTTCTTTGTGAAGCGCTTAGGTTAGATAGACCGACTTCACTGTGCTTGCTTTAGGTCTAGGCCTAGTGTTTAGTTAGGTTTGCATATATACCTCTTAACACTTGGTGCTTGTGCACACCATTATTGTTGTAAACCTAAGGGGCATGTAGTCTTGCGAAACCACACCAAATCATATGTGGTTTTGCCAAAAGCTCAATAGTGAAGACGACGGGGAGCAATCTAGAGAGACCATCTTGGAGACCCACTTGTGCATAGGGAAGGCCTCACGGCTCTCCATGGAGTTAGATTACCATGAGCTTGCCCCTTGCGAGGTGTGCTCCAACAAGGTAGGAGAAAGTGTAAGCTACTTGATACCTTGGTAATAAAAGTACAAGTCCATCAACAAGAGTTTGCACCTCTATCTCAATTAAGCTTCTACATTTATATTTTTGTACCTTGGTTGTGTGATTACTTTCACTTAGATTGTTAGGCTAGTTGCTAGGATTAATTGGAACCTAAGGTGCATAATTCTTTTGCAATAGAGATAGCAACACACCTAGCAAAAACTTAGTTGCACATCTAGATAGATTATGTATTGCATAGGTGACTAGATGGATGTTAGAGTCCTTAGTTTCAGAAGTAGTTTTTAATTAAGTTGCCTAATTCAACCCTCCCTCTTAGGTGTCATGGTCCCTTCAGCCTTCATCGACTACTTCCGCACCTACATCAACATCACCGAATTTGAACGGGCATCCACGAATTAGCAAGGCCGTCGATTCACTGTTGAAGAGCTAGCGCAATGAAATGCCAGTCCTCCTCTTCGGCTTCTCAAAAAGGGGGCAAAAGAGAAGAGAATAGGATACAACACAATATGTTGTACACGTTTGACTAGTATTTAAGCCAGATCACAGCAGATTTGTTCAACATGATCGATGATCTAGCATTCATACGCATTGCACCATACCAGACAAAAGATGTGACATGGCGAAAGCGGTTGCACTGGGCCAGGCGAGCAGCGTGCAGCATCGTCACGACTCACAAGATGCATCTTAACAAGCAAACCAACCTCGGCTTGGGCCAAGTCCTAACAACTCCACATCGCCAAGTCCTAGCGCGCTACCGCTCATCTACTGGGTGGCGTCCCCACCATGCACGAACCGCCCCATGACGCGAACCCGTGCGGTGCCCTGTCCCCCGGAACTCGAAGTATGGGCCGGGTCTAGAATATTAGTCTATGGCCAGGCATGGCCTATTGAAGTGTTTTATTATGCAGGTGCCCCACTAAGGGCAATACGTGCATCAGGCCAAGTCTGACATGACCAGCTTGTCCATCATATCGATGCTGGGCTCCAAAATTTTGTGGCGCCACCAAAGTAGGATTCCACTACTGGAAACTCGCATTTTTCCGTGGCACACTGTGACTAACTAACATGCGTTATGGCGCAATACATGACTAAATTGAGAAACATCGTGGACAAAACATGATTAAATAATATCATGGCAAACACACGAATGGTGGCACAATATGTAAAGAGTGGTACTAGGAAATTGTTGGAGTTTCATTGTAAAACACTATGTAGAAAAAGGGCATTACAAATGCGTATTATAGACAATCGCTTATTACAGACACGCGTTGACCTCACCGGACCAGCGACACCCGTCGGCGACTTACTACAGACGCGTGGACGCGTGTTAGGGAGACACGTCTCTAATTGCACTACTACATACGCTCGTTAGTTGTCACGTCTATAAGCGCAGTGCGGATATGCGCAGTGCGGATATGCTGCTTTTTTACATAGTGAAAGAAACAAAGAAGCAATGCATTCATTCCTTTTATATGGATTATTGTTACTCCCTCGTTTTTATTTACTTAGCTTTGTCCTAATCAAACATTTGTATGTTCATAGATTCCAAAAACTTACGATAAAAAAAATTATGTTCGTCTAACAGTAGTGGCCTCAAGGCAGAGCGTTGGCTCCTGGAAGTGCAGAATACCAAGGCAGAATGCTCAATTGATCTTAAAATGGTGTAATACATTAAACATGTACTTGTTCCTCTTCTATGCTTGATCTTCCACCCACTGGCTTGCCAGATTCTGTGGAAATGAATCAGGTGGAGATTATTTTGATCCCTGAAGCTTGCTTAAAAAAAACTTGTGATAAAGCTAATGTGTCATGTAAATAAAGATACAAGGAACATGAAGTGGCACAATCCACACTCACAATTAACCCGTGAATCTATATAGCTATTTACTGCACTTCTACATACCATTAACACCGTTAAAAAAGACCACACTGTGGGTAACATAGGTGAGCAGAGAGCAGAGTGATATGGAAACGTCTCCTATCTCCCACTGGCGCACGCAAAGACGATGAGGTGGTTCCATGCTTTATGTCATTCGGTAATAAGCACGTGTGATTTCAAAGCACAACCACCTGTCATCACGCAAGCATTTAATTACTACAAAATAAAAGAAAGAAATATTTAATCACTTACGGTACGTACGTACTTGTCGAGCGTGGACAGGTCCATGACCACAACAAGGGAACAGAATTTTCAAATAGTGGCAGTCACAGAATTTTCAAATAGTGGCAGTCAAGGGATGGTCGAAATTCCAATGGCGTTGAGAGTAATGCAAAAATAATGGGATTGACTCTCCGTAATAATTAGAGATGAAATCCGAAATAAAGGTAAGAACAATACAACAGGACAATGTAAAGGTTAAAGACAAATTGTTCTTAACACACCTGACATTTCCACATGAACCAGTGAAAGCCCATAGCAATTCAAGTTTTCAGCATCATATACAAATTTGTTTTAAACATTTCAGGTCTCTGGGTCTACAATGATGCGGACTTTAGTTGACACGGGAGCCGAACTTGTGATGGCTATGTCTATTGTCCTGCTTGATTGGCCAATATATGTGGATACCTTGTCACCAGTAGCACCTCCCTTTAGCTCGGATGGCTGCTTAGGATCCGGTAACAAACTTATGTTTTCAATGTTCAAGAGTGCCACAACATCCAACATGGTGGGTCGATCTACTGAATTTTCTTGAGCACATAGTAGCGCCACTTGAGCAAATCGCACTACCTCATTGAGATCATAACTGTGACTTAGCATTGGGTCGACAAGCTCGTGTAGCCTTCCATCATTCCATAGATGCCATGCCTGAAATATTTTTGGTTTTCACATTCATTTAGCATCCACATTATTGATGTGTAGCATAAATCTAGCTAATTGAGTGTGTGTATATATATTTGCACCTAGGATTGAAACAAAATATGTATATGACAAAACTATAGAAAATTACAATATCTAAATGCATATTTTAGTCCTTATTATTAATCAAAGCCGGATAACCATGTTCGTTATTATTAATCAAAGCCGGATAACCATGTTCGTTGGATGGCTGATGAGTTGGCTGATGCTGATTTATTGTGAGAGAACAATATTGTACCATGGTTGATAAACTGGGCTGATAAGCTCATGCGAATAGGGTGATTAAATAAATGAATGCATATTTTAGTTGTCACTTACATGTCGTACAAGGTTGCCAACAGTATCCCCTTGCTTCTCTAATATGGTGTTCTTTCGTCCACTAATGATCACAAGTGCCAACACCCCAAAGCTAAACACATCTGTCTTGACTGAATAAAAACCTCGAGATGCATACTCGGGAGCTATGTAACCACTGCAAATAGATTTAAAAAATGCATTAGCACAATGCATGTAACACAATTTTTGCTGTGTGGTACATATGAATAATATTCTGTATAACAGTTACGTGGTTCCCACGATCCTGCTTGATTGCTCTTCTGCTACATCCGAACTCAGTATTCTAGCTGATCCAAAATCAGCTATCTTTGGGTTCATGTCATCATCTAAGAGGATGTTATTTGGTTTCAGGTCCCCATGTATGATCCATAAAAGAGAGTGCTTGTGCATGTAAACAAGCCCGTAAGCTATCCCTTTAATTATCTGAAGTCGCCTATGCCAGTTTAGCAATGCCCTCCTTGTTTTCTCTAAATATAAAAAGCATTAAAACAACAGATGTGTTGAATGTAAAAGTTAAAATGATCCCAAACGGTTTAAAATCAAATGAGTAAAATTTCGAAGGACTTACTATCATGAATATCAATGCAATATATTTATTGATCAAGTTTTTATATAAAGCAAATACTAAATCAGGAACTGTTCTGGGTTTCTAGTCTTTCATTTGACCATATAGCTGTTTAAAGGTTCGAAACATTTTTTTCTTTGCGAAATAAAGGTTCACAACATATTAAAACATTGAGAAGGCACATCTAGAAAAAAAAAAGTTATATAGCCTTGGGAAAGTTTATACCAAATATGTGTTGCTCCAAATTGCCACGGTGCATATACTCATATACTAGAATCCTTTCTTTTCCATGTACACACCACCCAAGCAACCTAATTAGATTGATATGTTGAAGACTTGCAAGCTGTAGTTCACTTTTGAAATCAAATAATGTTGCATTTTCTTCTAGTCTTTTCATGGCAACTACAGTTCCATTGCTCAATTGCACCTGAAATAGTTACCAATATAGTTACCAATAGAGTTTAGATGGTACTCTCTCAACAAATAGATGCTTAAAGTTTCTGCTAATATGTACCTTGTAAACTGTACCATATCCACCTCTTCCGAGAAATGTTTCCTCTGAAAAATTCTCTGTGCCATTGACTATTTCAAAGAAACCAAACTCTTTGAATCCTGGGCACCTCTTTCCAGTAAGAGTACAAAGGTTCACCAACTTCTCCTGTTCTTGCAGATCTACCTCTCCTGAATCATGGTGAGCAACCTCTTCATATATACCACATAGGCAGTTCACTTCAAACATTGCTATCATTATTCATTAAAATAAAATGTAAAATCAAGATGAAACCATGCACGTCATTGTTATTTTATTGCAAGAACTGGTGGTACTCTCTGGTGTGCAGGTTATATATTTGTCTTTTTGGAACAAAGCAGATCATGAGAACAAATAAAAATAGAAGTTCTGAAACGACATTTGTTGATGATATATACCCTGTCAAGTACAAAATCATAAGATATGTAAAATGTGTTTGTTTGGATTGAGAGGGAAATAGTATGGACTAATTCCTTGATAATTCAAGGGGATTGATAAAATTATAGGGCACAAGCATTTTACACTAGCAGGTAATCTAGTTAGTTGAGTGCTCCAATTTTACTATGACTATGAACTAGGATGCATGCAAAATGAAAATGATATCATACGTTTTCTCAGTTATAGTACAGTAGTAAGTACTGCCACTATTAGTTATTATAATTGATGAATGGGAGCAAAAAAAAATGTAACAACATGAAAACTAATAACACCTATTTTTAACTTTGATACTTTCATAGTCCATACAAGAAAACAATAGTAAATTGGTTCAAACAACTACCTTCTAAGAATTGTTCCCCAACTTTACAAGGTACAGAAGCTCCCAGTACACTTACTCCACTGAAATCCTTAACCCTTGCCATCCTAAAAATGTCATATGTTATCATTATATGTGCGGACATTGTCAAATGCTCTAAGTTCTACGTACTGGTTTTGCAAACAAAAACTACCATAGAATTGGTCACCATAGATAATTGTTAATGCAAATTTACAGACAGATGGAGTGCAATATATCACAGACAGGCAAACATCTGTCTGCAATGTTAAAATGTGCCTACTGTAACCATTTTTCTATTGCGTCTCCTTATAAAAAAAAGAAAAAAGGGCCTCAAATAAAATAAAATGATAGATAATTTACATACCTGTATGGAGTGATTTTAAGAAAGTTAACTATTGTTATTTAGATAATTGTGCAAAGATCTGCTACAGTTATTGAAGGTTCTTAAATTTTAGTTACCAGTTTATCACATATTTATCACCGTGTGATGCATCCACAGTTCAAGTTTTCACACAAATAATTCTAAATAACTTTGCTAGTGGATCTAACCTTACTAATAAGGTATTGCTTTTGGCACCTGCACACTAAACCCGACAAGATGTGCTAGAAAAAACAAACAGGAAATTCCCATAAAAACAGCGCTTGTGATCAATTTGATAGATTTAATCTTATTGATCATAGTGTACTAGGGAAAGGAAATAAAGCCTAGAAAATGCCGAAGACTAAACAGAAACAACCGGCTGCTATGAGTTCGGTAGACTCTGGCTTCATTGAAAATAATAAGTTAATTATCATAGGATCCTATCTATTGTAAGTAAATACCTTTTGTTTCTACCATAATGGAAAATAGTGTAAAGTAGCCACTACTTCTATATCTAAATTACACACATCTACCATTTTTGAGAGAAAAATGGCCTCCTAAGTCTCCATTTAAATTTAAATTGCCCACATATGCCATTACAATAAATAATTAATGTGGATATTCCCTAAATTAGTGTTTATACTATCCATGTATGCCATTATGAAAAACTAATCAAAATTAACCATGTAGATTTACATCTAAATTACTCACATATGCCATCATGGAAAACAATTAGAGTAACTTGTAAATTTGTTCCTAGATTACTCACTTTTATTATTAAAAAACCTTCAATAACCATAAATCTACTTCTAAATTACATACCTCTACCTTATGGAAAATGCCAAATTACTCATGTATATGTTTCTAAATTACTTGGTTTTTTCATTACTAATATAGAGAAAACCGACTCAAGTTATGAGTGCATAATGCGTATCACCATGCTCCATGTAGACCACATATAAATGTATATATGGGAAGTGATGAGTGAGCATATTCATTCTACGTCAAACATATATATGGAGTTTCAATACAAAAAAAAAAGACAAGAAGACTATGTTAATGGGATGGAATAGCTTTTGTTACAAATTATATGTGTGCGAGCTAAATAGATTGAAAATCAACAAGATATGGTTAACGATTCTTTAGTGCTCAGGATCAGAAATGGTTGTCTACGATTTTTTTTTTTTTTTTTTTTTTTGAGAAACGTATTGAAGAAGGTATCTAACCTTGTGTGGAGGTTCGAACAGCTTGCCATCACACTTGGAAGATCCTCTGTGGACTGTCAAACAAGGATAAAACGAAAACAACAAATATTATTGTTTGATACAGAGGCAAGTTTTGACCAGCATACGTCGTTAAGAGTTTTTTACAAACGGCCAATGAATTTCTAGAAGCATCAAATCCATACGACGAAGTTGTCTTCACTGTTAAGCTGCAAATACTAATAATTAATGGACCTCAATTGAGAAGCAATCATTTAGAATAACACTTGAAAGAATCGGTTCAAAGATATTATGAAACAAAATAACAAGCCGTAATTACAGGCTGAACACAGCTACAAAACCATGGGATCATCAGAATTTTTAGTGGTGAATTGGTGAATGGTGATCAACAAGCCCAAAAGGCTCGTAGTACCTTATTAGCCTGACGACGATCATGAGTAGTCTCAACGAGCGCGATGAGCGGGATAAGGCGGATGAACATGTCGATCTCCTTCTCCGCAGCGCGGAGCTCGTCGGCCATCCGAGCGGCGACGAGCAGGCTGCGAAGGTACCCGCAGTCCTGGCACGCCGTGACGAGCGCGTAGCACCGCCGCAGCGCGCCGCTGAGCTGCTCGAGCGGCCGCCGCGTGACCTCCCGCCGCATCAGCTCGGCGAGCTCCAGCTCCCGAAGCAGGCCGCCAACGAGCTCCACATGCTGCGCCAGCCTCCGGCACGCGTCCCGGTGGCGCCGCGCCGCCAGCGCGGCCTGCATCACCATGGACACCAGACCGAGCGCGTCCACGCCGATCAGCTGCGCCACGTTGGAGGCCTCGCCGAGCACAGTCCACAGGCCGCCCGACGAGCTCGCCATCTTACGCTTCCTGTGTTCTGGACCACGCCCCGGCCCTCAAGCTGTGAACCTCGTTGCAGCCATTGACGAGCGAAATATTTAGGGGTGTGGCACTTGGCAGAGACAGACACAGGTGACAGGTGACGTATAGAGGACGACGACGACTTTGACTGGAGCGGGGTTGCCTACGTGGCTCTTCACTGTAATTACTGATTATTTCTTGTTCAGACTGCAAGTGGTATCTCTTTGCTCGATTCGTCCAATGTGCTCCTCTAAAACTCCTTAATTGTTGCAACAGTTTAAGGAGAACTATTTTTTCATATCAATAGTTGAAATGAACTTACAAACATAAATATGTCTTCCCTTCATGATTTTACTATTTATCACTATAAATCTGCCTCCATATATACCTACAAGCATCAACGCGTAGGGTATCTGAAGCCAACAGCATCAGCCAAATAAAGGGGATTTCTATTTCTCAGGTGCCTGTATTTTTGCAAAAGATCAGACGACGTCGCTGGCAATATCAACCATGGCTCTGTTTGCTTATACATTGGCTTAACAGCAAAAAGCGGTAGACAATACACAAACCTATCGTCTGAGATATCAGACGCCTGAAATTTAGCAGATGTACCAAATATACCTTATTTCCTACATTCTACATGATAAAAAAGTTTGAATCTAGAAAAAGTCAAAATGGCAGGGTACTTCGCTTTGTGAATTAGAACAGCAATAGTCTCCCGATGTGGTCACTATATATAGTTATAGCTAAAGCCACCAACTCCAGCACTGGCAATGACATCTGCTTTGCCGCTACCCCCTGGCCCTGATCAGTTTTATCCCTTCGGATTCGTCTCTTCAGGCCCTTGTTCTGTCAATCAAATACATAGATCAGGTGATTAAATTTTATCTAACGAGTAGTATAAAACGCACGCACAGTATATAAACTGCATCTAGACTGGAAGGGCGACAGTCAAGATTAAAGATGGTAATGGGTACCCGAAACCCGAGTACCTAACGGGTTTTACCCGCTAAAGTGACGGGTGTGGGTGAACCTTTCTATCCGCGGGTACGTTATTGGGCAAAACTTTTTACCCATCAGGAACACGGGTACGGGCATGGGTGTATGGTACCCATGCCCGTGTACCCGCGGGTAAGAAATACCCGCAAGAATGCACCAGCTATCTTACTCAGTTTGGCCCATAGAGCCCAGCTATTTGGCCCAAGCCCATCAACACTGGTAATATATATTGGCTGATCTCAAACCCTAGCTCATCCATATCCTCTGCCTCCCGTGTCCAGACCTCAACCGCCGCAAACTGTCGGCGCACCTGCGAGCTTTGTCCTCCACATGCGCCGCGCGCTCCCCTCCGCTAAGCTGCGCGCTCATCACCGATTCACCGCTAAGGCACGCTCCCCACCGCTGAGCATGCATGCGCCGCGCGCTCCTCGTCATCATGCTAGCCAGCTAAAATAAGCCGATGGGCATCCTTTGTTCGGAATGAACAAGTCAAGTGACCAAGAATGGAGGAAGCGCATGTGCTTTTTTTCTTTAATGACTTTCTATTTTTGAGTTGCTATTTGCCTTGCTACTGCTTACTGGTACTTTTGCAGCATGCTGCAATGATATATTCGATGCTGCTGCTAGCCTGTTATTGCGTATTTGCATTTGGTGATGTGAAAACTCCTCTACTGTTCGTTTAATCTCTGATATTTCTAGGCGAGTGATTTGGGTGTGTTCTCGGGTACGGGTTACCCGTCGGGTACAATTTACCCGCCGGGTGCGGGTATGGAACAGTTTTCTTACCCGTGTGCAGTAACGGGTAATCCGACGGGTAAGATTTAG